>JAHBCN010001291.1:0-122968 GCA_019359885.1 Listronotus oregonensis | reverse complement strand
ATTATAATACTAAAAAATAAGGAAACAAATTATAGTAAAAAAAAAATTAAAAAATACGCTTTTATAGTAAACCAAAAAAGTTAAACATATTTTTTAAATATAAAAAGTTTGTGTTAAACTGAAATAAAGTCAAATAATCAATTAAGAATAATTAAATAGGCCTTTAAAGGATATGCTTAGTGCATCCGCCATGTCAAAAAGACGGCAATATGAAAATTTTGGGCTCTGTTATAAATATGGCTGGGCAACAAGCATTATCAATTCTAATATCAGTACAATTTAATGAAAAAAATAATTGATGATGCTTCATTAGTGCATCCTACCGTAGCAGCCCACAATTGTGTTCAGTTACGACGATGGTTAAAGTGCCATGGTGGTCCTCAAGGAGGAAATAAAGCCGAACTAGTTGAGAGGTTAGGATAATAATAATTTAGTTGTCAAGTAAAACTGTACTCGTCATGGTAATAAATAAAAGTAATTACAAAATCTTATCAATATTAACTCCTACATTTACTGCCTCAGCAGTGTTAACAATAGCAGTTATGTCAGAAGGGCTTCTTATTAACACCAGTTTATGTTTTACATTTATGAGAATTTTTTGAAAATCTTCAGCAAACCCTGGTAGGGTTCTTAGCGGTACACAAACATTAAAACTTCCAGTGGTTGGGTCAACGATATCGCAAGCACAATCATTATCAATACTCCAACCAGCTTTTTTATATTTATTTAATTCATTACCATTGTAAGAAATATATCCTTTTATGGTTGCTGCTATTTCAGGATATCTAACCGAGTCAATAACCTTTCAACTAATTTCAAGACGAATTTGTTCAAAGGGGTGACCATAAAAGTTGTTTACAAGTTTTGCTGTATTTGAAACTGATGCATCAACTTCTTTTAAAAGTCTTCCTTCTAGATAAATATGGCTCGCCCACTGTCGCCTGACTCGAGCTAGCAAACAATGATGCGATAAATGTTGAATGTTTTTGAAGATTTAATTTTGAATTTAAATATTATTTGTTTTCTTGCAGCCGCAGCCATTGCAAATACGTGGTAAGTTCTCTTGGTAACTCGTTTCTTCACTAAAAATAAATAATAATGGACGTTTACGAACTTCGTAAAAAGGTTTAAATTGTAAAATGGTATTTTCAAGGAAAATCATATCGACAAATTAATAAAATTTGGTAATATCTGGTTTCAGCAAGATGGTTGTCCCGCTCACGGACAATGGACGTATTGTTCAAGGATATTTGAACAATACGTTTCCTAACCGTTTGATTAGTGGACGTGGAACCATTTTGTGGCCCGCGAGATCACCAGACCTTGCTCCTAATGATTTCTTTTTGTAGGGTTATTTAAAAAATAGGGTTTTTGGTCATGATAGGGCTAATAATTTAGAAGAACTTCGAATAAGAATTGAAGAAGCTTTTCAAACTATTAGCTCTAATATGCTAACAAACATTAGACGGGGTTTTTACGATCGAGTGGGATATTGCCTTGCGCAAGAAGGAGGTTTGTTTGAATATTTATTATAATTTCATTTTAGAGTATTTTTTATGTTTATAATTATTTATTTTTTCATTGCGAACTATTTTAATTTTTAGAAAGGAGTTTTGTGTTTAGAGAACTTACTTTTTATTTTGCTTTGGCAATTAATGAACTGATAAATAAAGCTGTTGGTATTTAATTCCCTATTTATAAATAACGGTATTAAGATTCAACTGTTTTCTCAACAAATTAGACCACATAAATTTATTTTTTGTAATTTTCAAGCGCACCTTAAACCATACAACACACCCGTCCAAAAGCATATTACAAACTGAGATCTCGTTCGGTTAATCATACATGTTTATCGATCGAAGCGGACAGTAGTAAATTCATCAGTTCCCTGCCTATGTTTCTACTACACTGGACCTGTCTGTATATCGGTTTGTTTTACCGGTATGCAAATTTCGTCATTATTTTTAAAAGAGTTGGAGTACGGCAAATAACTATGTCTCTCAATTTTTGTAATAGAGTTATCAAAGTTAAGGGAATCCGCCACGTTTAATATACTCATTTTGAGAATTCTTTACAGTTAAACCTAGAGATTTAAGAAAGTTTTAATTTTCTGCTGTTAGGCTCTTTTTAGTTTTCAACAATTGTTCACAATTAATAATTTTCTTGGTGTTATATTTCACAACCAAACTACGTGTGCTCTTTGCAGTAGTTTGTGATATACTGATAAACACGAAACAAAAGATTTAGCTCCAAAGTACCACTGTAATGACATACATCTCTTTACAGTCCATCTAGAGAAGCCCCGACCTTCTCACTTGGCCCGCCCCTTTATCCCTAGAGCATCTATACTTTAAAACTTGCTGCCTGCAAAGGTGTTTTCTTATCCTAGAACGCTTTTTGTCAACCACTGTATACAAAAAAAAACCAATATGCCGTAAATTTAAGAACGCTATAATGGAAAGACAAGTTGTTAAATCCTAATTGGCCGGGGATTATTCTGCCTCCAAGCCAGGTATATTATAGTCTTGTGCCTGCGTCTTAGTAGATTTGCATTTAATTTTCTTTTGTGATGCGAAAAAGAATTCGCGAAATATTGTAGACGAAATAACCCCCATTAGGCATAAAAATTCGAATCCCGAGAGAGAAAGGAGAAGCTGAAACCTGCGTTCGGGCCAATTACGATGAAAAACCTCACTGACGGGTGAGTTAAGTGATGCAGATAAATAGAATTTTAAACCTATATTTTTTAACAACATTTTATTGAAAGGTCTTGAGTCCCCGTGGGATTTTTTTTAAAAACGGATTTATTTTACAAACTTTTATTTAACTTGCATTTGGTTGTTGTATGTTTATTCGGATCAAATCTTGTAAATGAATTTTAAAGCAGTTATCCTTAACTGATTAAGCTGAAATTTAGCATACAGGGTGTACAACTAAGAAAGGAGGCCGGCTGTATCTCAGAAAATATTTATCGCACAGCGTTGAGGAAAAAATATTGTTAGTAAAAGTGATCAAGAGAAATAGCTGGAAATTCTTTTCAAGTTTCTGAAATGGCCGCTAGGGGGCGTAACTGCAATCTTGCATCTAAAAAAGGTATGTTTCTGTGAATATTGCTATATTAACCTAACAAAAAAATACCTGATCTTTAAAAGCGAGGATAATCTGAACCTTTTTTGTTTGACAATTATTGCTATATCTCTATAAATAAAGTGGTGGGGGGGTATTCAAAGGTTTTCCTGAAACACAACCTGTATCTTCAAAACGGCTGAGCCGATTTTAACAAACCTGGACTAGTTGAAAAGAGCTATTCTTGGGCTATAAATCTTAAAATATTTAAAATTTTGTTAGTTTCGCACGTCGCCGCTAGAGGGATTTTTCGACGTTTCGACAGAAATGGTTAATTATCTCAAAAAATTTAATGCATTGGTATAATTTTTTTAATGAAAAAGTAGCTAAATAATGCCTAAACAAGCTCCGAAAACCGCATCTCGATATCTTGTTCCTTACCTAATATTTGGAGCAAAGAAAATTGTATACGTCAATATCTCAAAAACTATAAAAGCTACAAGAAATTTTATAAAACATAAATTGTGTATCATTACAAAACCTCTAATTTAGATTAGATAGATAAAAAATTTCTTTGGCCTAAATTTTAGGTAAGGAACAAGATATTATCAAAATACGGTTTTCGCGATTAATTCAATTGTCAAAATTAAGACAAGCCGTTGAAAATTTTTTGTTTCTAATGCCAACCAAATATTTTATTATTTATCAAGAAAAAATACTATTTGTAGTACTGATTTCCACTTTTTATTTTTCGATTTTAACATAACATGTTTCACTAAACATTAGCTTCATCAGAAGGTTGGTATAAAACTACTGTTACAAAATATTTTATTCTAAATATAGGTAAACAGGTAGGCGGAACCTTATACAAGTTTTATTATTATTATGGTCCTATTAATAAATACATTAAGGAAAGGGGTTTGGGGAAATTTTTTTCTAATTTAATATGTAAACATTCTTATTTTTCTATTGAGGGATTACGACTATTAATAATATTAATTAAATAAGTTTAATAATGGGGAAGCACAAAAGACCCAATTGATCGTTTAGTAAAATATTTGTATTTTTAACCTATTTATTTCTAAGGACTCTAAAAGATTTAATTTTTGACCTTTGTTTTGGACATGTAATATTTTAAAATTTTCTTTTTAAATATGTTTTTTTTTTAATAGATGATTGGCATATGTCGAGTCTGTTTTTTTCTTTTTGAAAACTATTTTTATGTTCTGATAGCCTTTTATTAAAATTGCGACCTGTTTGACCTATGTAAACTTTAGGACATGAACCACAATTTATTTGGTAAACACCACTGTTAGAATTTTATGAATTTTGTCTTTGTTGTTTTTTAAGTGTTTGCCTAAGGAGTTGTGGTTTTAAAAGCTATATTGTGGCCTTGTTTTCTAAGAAGTTTTGCTAATTTTTCTGTAGGGGAACCTATGTAAATCAGTAGGGTAATTTGAGGGTTTTGCTGTTTCAATCGGGTAAACTAGACTGAGTGCTTTTTTATGTAATTTTTTATTAACAATATTATCAATGATATCCGGAGTAAGACCATTATTTCCATCAAGTAACAGCCGACTCTATCAATTATTTTATTATTGCCATTTATTTAACTTAAGTGAATGTTGTGACAAAACTTTTTTAGACATATAGTACAGTCTGTGAGAAGAACAAAAAATGATTGACCTTCAGGTAAATCCATGAAGGACAAAAAAATTCCGAGCCAAAATGCTTCATTTTCTGTACTAAAACGTTACATGTCAAATTGATAACCACTTTTTTTGAGGTCCATTCAAAAATGACTTGAGAGCAAATGGAGCAATATAGGAACGTAGTATAAGCGGGCAGTAAATAAAAAATGTTTTCACACTTTTCACACTACGTTACCCGACCTTTTGTTAAAAATAAATTACGTAGAATGGAGGACTCAGACGATTAAATTAACACAATCTCATTTTCGTGGCAACATAATATAACAGCAACATTTCCTTTATTAAAAAAAAAAACGAAAAAACGGAAAAACTTCCGTTAAGTTTTTCTGGCGTACGCTTAGCCCATAATAAAAACATAAGCAATTTGGGTAGCTTCCTTCATACATTTTTAGCACGCATCTTTTTAATAAGGATGACAGAGAGATTTATATTTTTAGGAAAGAAGGCGCGGGCACAGTGTGGAAGAATGATAATTTTTTATATTGTGGTGGCTTCGAGATAAGGGTAAGTGGAAGGAAAAAAAATAATATTATGATAAATTCAAAGTTGTGTCACCAGGTTTTTGCCATTATTTATATAGAGGATGGATTAATGAATAAGGTACAACTCAGTTGTATTTTAGATACGATTTTTGCCTAAAGAATAAGGAAACGTTGGGTTGCCTAACTTTTTATGGTGATAACTATTGGGTTGCTAGGTGGCACCACCAAATTGAAAATCATTTTATGCAAACCCGGTGATATGTGGTGGCCCGCAATAATCTAATCAAAAAAACATTTGAAACAAAAACAAAAGAGTTACAGCACAAGTGACGTATTTTTTAAACGGAATACCCCGTATATTTTAATATTAATAGATAGAGATTTTTACGAGGAATTCGGTGATATAGGTGTTACTGGGTTTATTTTCTGCGGTTCTGCTGCAATTGTCTAAAAACTGCATGATACTATATGGATAGTTTCACCTGAAAAAACCTGGCTGTCACAGGTTGTTTGTCAAACTCAAGAATTTTAAAAATACGTATTTAACTTTTTGGAGTAGTTTTATAATAAAGTATTTATCAGAAGAACAGCTTTAAATTATAACTCTCTATTATAAATGTGGGTAAAACGGCAGGGAAACACAACGAAGATATGTTGCAAATTTCCACCGAAATTAATTATTACCATCTAACTTCGAAATAATCAACAATATCAAATTTTCAGACACTGCAAAATTTTTGGGAACTATCACGTCGAGTACGTTTGTTCGAAGCTAAATTCAGCATATTATGCTATTCTTAATCTTAAGAATACACTGGATGAGTCTGGGTTAATTTCCGTGTACTATTCACTGGCTTACAGCCATATTTCTAGTAATATTGTCTCCTGGGGAGGTAGTGGTGCGCTAGGTAGAGCTTTTGTGGGACAAAAAAGAATATTATGACTTATATTTAATCTTAAGCCGCTTAAAAGTTGCAGACCCATATTTGTTCAGAAAAGGATCCTTTCTTTGCCTTGTGTGTTCATTTTTAAGTGTGTGTCTTATGTGAATGCAAATGGGGAATTGTTTGGAAGACTCGGAGCATCTAACTCTTACAACACAAGAAACAATACAAAGATCGAAATTCCTTTACACAGGACATCTTTTTTTTAAAAACTCTCATTTTTACAGCTGTCTTACCCTTTATAATAAGCTTCCTCAAAATTTAAGGCATATGCATGGAGGTAAATTCAAGAATGCAGTTGGGCAGTTTCTAATTGATAAAGCATTTTATTCAGTTGCAGAGTTTATGCAGCACTAAGCGTTTTTTTTTTGTTAATGCTTTTGTCTGGTTTATTTATATCTCATATTTTTTATATGTAAATGTTTTTTCTACTCCTGTATTAGTAAGAACCTAATTACACACCGTCTACTTTATCAGTAAATCTCTAATTACAAACACTATACTGTAAGAAGCTAAACTGTGCGTAAGGGCAGTTACGTAATATATATATATATATATATATATATATATATATATATATATATATATATATATATATATATATATATATATATATATATATATATATATATATATATATATATATATATATATATATATATATATATATATATATATATATATAAAATATATATAATAATATATATATTACGTAACAGTTCCACAATCGCATTAGCCGCGAGCCCTCAAAATCTTGAAAACTTTCAATAGATTTTACGTAAAGCTGGCTATGAAACAAATAGCATCGCCTTGACAACGCAAATGTTTGTATTATTATTTGTATTGTTACTTAAAGTTTACATAATCTTCTGCTTTTATTTATGAAAAACTAAACATAAAGTCGTAGAAAAGTATAGTACACAACTCGAGGTGTCTCATTACACACTCTTTGAATTACGGTACTCACTCACGCTCGTACCGTAATTTTCGAAATCGTGTGTAATGGGCTTTTTTACCACCCCGGTATGTAATATACTATTATTTTTATTTTTTACTAAATATGGTTTGTTTTATAGCGTAGGTGCAATTTTTATTTTTCTGTATGGTATTTGTCTTTTTATTTGTAATGTTTTTTTTTACATATTTTATTTGTTTGTACATTTTTATTGTTTGTCAATGTTTTTGTGTATATGACGGTATTTATACGATATTTTATTGATTTTTTTTACTATATATTTATTTTAAATTCTGTTCTTGTAGTGACGACCCTTTATACTTAATGTATATTTTATGGCAATAAATTCTATCTATGTATCTATCTATCTAAATATATCAGTAAAAACGATTTTAAAACTGGAGGTCTTATTCGAAGAAACAAAATCGTTACATATTAGAAAAAGGACTACAATGAAAAAAAAACCGGAATTGGAAAAAATGGAATTTTTTATATTTTTGGTCAAGATATCTTAAAAACTATTCAATCGATTTTGCTTAAATTTTTACCACATCTACAGAACAGTATAAGTTTTGGGTCAAACCTACATGACTTTAAAATTAATAATAAATAAATCATTTTATACTTTGTTTTTTTTTGCAAAATAATGATTTTTTTATGTTTAAATCAAAATGTATGTAGGAATTTTATTTTTCTTTCTATATTTTAGTAGTTTAACTATAAATCATACATCCAATTAACTCATATTTTTTTCCTAAATGTTGGTGGTTAACTTGAAGAAACGTCAGTCTGTCCACAAATATTTCGACACGTTTTATACTTTTGCTCGGCTCGTCGTAGTTTTTAAAAATTAAAAAAATTTTAGGTACTTGAAGATATGTAGTTTAAAGCTATTTTACTTGAAATATGCCTGGTAAATAATATATTTAAAAAACATATAATTAAAACAATTGTCCATGAATTTATTTTGATGCTACACCTTTAAAAAATATTCAATTTTTTTCTGTTGCAAAAAAAATACTGTTAGTCTTTATCTTTAAACAGCTGTAATGAGTTGACAGATCTACACAAAACTTTACAGAAAAGTACTACTTTTTTAGAAAAATATAATAACGAACCGAAAAGAGCCATATCTTACTGAACCCACTGAACTATAAGTAATGTGTAATTAGATTGCTATAATTCTTAATTGTTTTACCTCGGCATTACACTCCCTTCCTTATTAACCATACCACCCTTTCCATTAGAGAATGTATTCTATCATAATATTTTCTCATGCACGGGAAAGTAAACCGCATCCAAATACACATAGAAGACGAATATTTACCCATATTTGTCAACTTTATCATTTACCCAATTTCTATAGCAAAACAACGGTCCCTATCCCTTTGCCTCCCTACTTACAAGATCTCTAATTAGCAGAAGCGGCTCTAGGGAAACGCTTTTGTAAAGAAAATTGTGGTTTTAAAATTTGCAAAAAAAAGCGCCTCAGAGAAAAATTCAAACTTCTAATGCGAATTTAAGTTGAATTTTTGTGCGAATTTGATAAAATTTTATTAATCCATTCAAAACGCGAGTCTTGAGTACACAATTCCTCTACAAGTGAAGACTACCTTTAGGGTAGGTGAAGGTAGTGGCATCACCCGTAAAAATGCAAAGAACACCCTTTTTATGGGTTTTTTAACGAAAATCTTATAAAAAAAAACTTATGAGAATACCCTTTAGGAACTTAAAAAATACTCCCAGGGTATGTTTTTGGGGTCCCGAAACCCTGAAACCCCGGCGTCACCCCTAAAAGGGCAAAAAACATCTTTTTAGGAGTTTTTTTAAACCACCTATAAAAATGTTCTTTAGACACCTATAAAATACTCTCAGGGTACGTTTTTTGGATTGTTCATTCAGAATTTGAGGGTCTTAAAACCTTTGAACCCCAGCATCACCTCTAATTTTTTTTTCAAAATCTGCCAGAATTTCCAAGCTGCGGGATCCCGAAATTCAGAATCAGCGAACCAAAAGACGTAGGCTGAGGAAACTTGCAGCGAAATTGGGCACTCAGGAACCGCGTTTGAATGAACTATGTCGTCAAAAGATAAATTTGCGTGCAAAAATTGCAACTAGCTATAGGTTTGATAATAAATTTTGGTAAAATTCACGAAAAAAAGTATAAATAGAGGATTTTTGCAAGTACCAAAATATAAATTGACTTTACCAAAGGGTTCCCCTTGAGGCCAATAGCATTTGGTACACAGGGTGTCCGGGAAAATGTGGGAAATATCCCAGATATGAAAAAAAAAAGACGTAAAAAGAATACTACAATAAATCGATTCATCAATACGAATAACGATTTCTTTTTTAAGGAAAAAAGGACTCTAATACAGGGAATGGATTCCTATTTATTAAATCACGAATAATTTATACGTATTATATATTATATTATATATTATATCGTCAAAGATTTTTAGCACGAAGCCCGATCCGCAAAATATAATTTTAGCCTCATTTTAAAGAAGAGTTAAAGGACACCTCTTAGACAAATTATTTTTTTGGAAATATTCTTTAAATTTGAATATTTTATTAGTGAGATCAACTTGAATCCACCCTTAAATGGAACATCTTTTAGAACTATATTCCTAAACTTGCGATGCTAGATCTTCATAAGGTGTTTAAATGTGATTTAAGATAACCTTAAGCAACTTATAAACGGGACATCTTATTGTAATTTTACAGGAAGTCACAGAAATAGCATTAAATAATTTCTCTGATTGCGGAATATAAAAGTGTATTTAAATTTTAAATTATTTTTTTGTAAGACACCCTAAATTAAAATAATAAAAGGGCCCATTTAAAAGCCCCTTAGAGTTATCTTAAGAATAACATATTAAAAAATTATTAAGATCGAGCAATCAATACTTTTAACATCAAATGCAAGTAAAATTTATGCCTGTTTATGAACTCCATCACGCTGGAACCCGCTTTAAAAATATATATATTTTTATTTGAAACTACAAACGATGCTAATAAATGTAGTGAACTCAATTTTTTTGTAGTTTTAATAATAGGCGTTTTTCATGATTTTTTTTTATTAGCTTATTGCAAAGCCACATGAAAATAAAGGCTAAAAATATTTTTTCCCGACTTTTTTGGCCTCCGGAAACGCCTTAAAAATCAATTTTAAGTTTGAATTTTGTAGGCCCGTGACGTCACGGCCCTAAATTTTCTATTGGTGGAATTTCTGCTTTGTTGTCAGCTTTTTGTTATTCGATACGCCTGTCATCAAATATCGATATGCGCAACATCTACAAAGTTGGCGTTTCCTGTCAATTGTCATATTGTCAATGTCAACCTGTATAACCTGTAATCTGTGCTGTAACCTCTAATATTTATTAATAATTTCTAATTTGTAAATAGTGTGTGTTCTTGCCAAATATTCCAATTTATTACTATAGTTATTATTATCGCCAAACTTTCCTTGATATGAACCCTTTTTACGAGTAAATTTCCGTTATTTTATTCAAAATGAAAAAAGTGTATTGTTATTATTTGCGAAACCAGAAGCCGGCCGAGTTTAGGATCTTCAAAAATATTCTTTTCTCTTCCAAAACAAGACGATAGGAGAAAAGCCTGGTGCTGCTGTAGGTATTGAGAAAATGCCGAAAGGACATGCCTATTATTGTTGTGAAAACCATTTTGATGTAAGTTTTTATGTTTTATTCCAATTGAAACTATTTAGGTAGTCTGGCTGTGTTTTAGTGTAAAGTCTAAAAAGCATTTCGCATTTTAGCATTTCGTTAAAATCGATACGATTGTCGATATCGATACTTCCTAAACAGACTTGGCATCCATGTTGAATTTGATTGGTTAGGGGAGTGGCGGGCTATTTAAATTACAATGATAATTAAACCTTAAATAAAAAAGTAAGGGGTTTGTATTTTTCCGTGTTATTTAGCAGGTTTTGCTTAATTGTGTTTCTACTTTTAATTTTTACACACAACATTATCAATATCAATTGAGTGAAAATACCCTATTATTGCAAATAATGTAATTGCTACTAGTGAAGTTAATGCTTAATCGTTTGTAGTTTTTTGTAGTAACAATTTTTTTTTACTTAATGCGAGTACACCAAATATTTTTCGTAATATGCGATATATTACGAAAAATATGCGATATTATAATATTCCCCTTACTTACAAGATGTCTAATTAGGTTTTTCCTTTAAGAGTCAATAAACATTCGTTATTCGCAGAAACACAATGTACGCCTTGTTTAAAGCCTCCTCAAAATGTTCGCCCTAAATTTACACAGTAAACAAGGACAACAACAAAGGCGGTATTAAGTTAAATAACGTAAACAGAACGTGTTCGAAATTTACAATAAATACGTAAATAAGAATAACGCAGGGAATTTCCTGATAACGATCTTGGGTGTGCCAATTGCGTACGATATTGTACGCAATTGGCACACCTAAGATAAAATAAAGAGTTAATAAAAAAAGGAAATTAACCTAAAACTATAAAATTATATTTTTTATATTGGCACGATGTGCGCTGAAAACGACATCTGACGGCTGCATAAAATCATGCTTAAAGTTAACAAAAAAGGAGAGGTGTAAGATTATTTGTATATATGTATATACAGGGTGTCAAAAAAGTCTGGAATATTGCTAATATCTTCCAAGCCGCTCTTAATTTTTCGACGAAAATTTAGCTGGCAACACAATTTTAAAAAAGGCTTCAGATAAATGTAATTTCACTTTCCAAAATATACCGGGAAAGCCAAAAAGTAGTATCAACTTAGGTTTTTTAAATGGAAACCCCTGTATATTTTTATGTATTCGAATAGATCTTTTCAAGCCAATTTCAACGGTATACAGTTTTATTTGTTTATCTGTCAAACTGATCGAATTATCGAATTTTTCGAATAAGCTATAATTTCTACAAAGCACTTGAGAGCTAATTTTAAATAGGAACATATAAACAAAGTACATTATGTAGATGTTTCAACTTTAACAGGTTTTATTTCTTTAAAACGACAAGTTTTAATAAACGCCCAAAAAACATAATTCCAAACTGAAATTTTACAAACGGGAACACGTCTTGCAGTAACAATTAGATTACACTACTTTATCAAATGTTCAAATTGTCTGCCATTGTTAGCTAGACAATATCCAAGCCTGCCCCTAAATTCTCGTAACAGGTTATCAAAAGTATGCCAACGAATCTCACGCATTTGATTTCTAATTTTTATTTTAAGTGATCAATGTTTTCCGGTCTATCTTTATAAACTTTTTTTTTTAAACCCCCCACAAATAAAAGTCCAAAGGATTTAAATCCGGAGACCTGGCAGGCCATTCAATAGCGCCCCTTCTCCCTATCCACCGATTTGGAAATTCTCTGTTCAGGAACTGACGCACCTGCAAACCAAAATGTGCGGGAGCACCATCTTGTTGGAACCAAATGTCTCTTCTATTTGGATATAGGATTTCTAACTGTGGAATGACATGTTCACGCAATAATTCCAAATAAAGTTCTGATGTAAGATTTCCCGCAATAAAAAATGGTCCGATAATATTATGACCTATGATACCTGCCCAGACATTCACTTTTTGTGGTCTTTGCGTGTGTGCTTCGGGCATCCATCGGGGATTGACTGCAGACCAATATCTACAGTTATGTCTGTTGACAATACCATGAAGCATAAACGTTGCTTCATCAGAAAAGAGAATATTTTGAGAAAAATTATGCTCAGCATTGCACCTCTCCATCATAATTTCGCAGAACTCTGCACGTCTATCGAAATCATCCTCTGTAAGTTCCTGAACCAAATGAATCTTAAACGGACGAATTTTTCACTTCCAAAAAAATTTTTTGACAGACTGGTAAGTAACATTATGATCCAGTCCATATTGGCGAAGCGATTGAGTGGGATTCTCTTGAACATGCAGTAAAATATCTATTGCCGTATCACCACCAGTAGCTGTTTTCGGTCGGCCTGATTTGGGTCTGTGATTTACACTTCCCGTTTCGTTAAATTTCTTAAGCAATTTACTTACAAACGATTGAGTAATTGCGGGTCGATTCGGATAAATATGATTAAATAAATCACACACTTCTGCTTGTGATCTCTTGCGATCACCGTATCCAATCATCATAAGTATCTCAATTTTTCTTTTTCAGTTAAAGCCATCGTTCTACTAATTAAAATGACTACTTTTGTAATTAGAAATTTAACACAAAATGTCATTTAAGTCAACTGACATTAACAGATAAGTACCTGTATAGGCCGGAAAACATTGATCACTTAAAATAAAAAATTAGAAATCAAATGCGTGATAAGTTTGACAGATAAACACATAAAACTGTATACCATTGAAATTGGCTTAAAAGATCTATTCGAATACATAAAAATATACAGGGGTTTCCATTTAAAAACCTAAGTTAATACTACTTTTTTGGGTTTCCTGTATACTTTGGAAAGTGAAATTACATTTATCTGAAGCCTTTTTAAAATTGTGTTGCCAGCTAAATTTTCGTCGAAAAATTAAGAGCGGCTTGGAAGGTTTGCAATATTCCAGACTTTTTGACACCCTGTTTTATATATATATATATATATATATATATATATATATATATATATATATATATATATATATATATATATATATATATATATATATATATATATATATATATATATATATGTATTAACCGTAAGTAACCATAAACTGTAAATTTTAAATAGCACCCTGTATATATTTTTAGCCCACCTGATCCGCCTTAAAATTCTTTTTTTAACCATGTATTACAGGTGTAAAGATATTTGTGATTTTGTTAATTTTTATTTGATTAATAAGAGATAGGAAAATAAGTTAATTTTAAAAATTTTAGAAATGTATTTTTTTTTACCGCCTAATATCTTAAAATTCAAAATAAGAAAGTCAAACTTTTATTTAATATAACTTTAGATCAAACATTTACTATTTTACACAGTTTGTCAGAACTACTATAAAGATCTGACTTTTTTTATTAAAAACGCGAAATTTTCCACATCTACATTGTTTCGCAAATACGTAGATTAGTATAAATAACACGCCAAGTAGGCTTTGTAACATCCTAGTATATTTCTCTGCCCTCTCTTTCTCCCTTCTAACTATAGACCTATATCTCTTCTTTCTGTTGTTTGCAAACTTATGGAAAAACATGAGATCTTACATGATAGACAGTATGGATTTCGTCAGGGTAGATCCACAGCTAATCTTTCTTTTGTCTCACACAACTGGAACAAGTCCCTTGAGTTTCTTGGTGAATCCCAAATCGTTGCTCTTGACATATCCAAAGCTTTCGATCAGGTCTGGCATGATAGGCTTCTTAACAAACTTCCTTCTTATGGTCTTCTACCTGAGCTTTGCTCTTGGCTCTCCAGTTTCCTTTCTAATTGACGTATATCAGTTACTGTAGATGGTCATTCTTCCAGCTACTACCAAATTAATGCTGGGGTGCCCTGGGGCTCAGTGCTGGCACCCACGCTGTTTCTTCTACACATTAACGATCTTCTCTCTTCCACAATTAATCCCATTCATAGTTTTGCTGACGATAGTACCCTCCACTCTAGTAGTCAATTTATTAAGCCACCATGTAATTCTGATTTGGAAAACAAGCGCAGGTCAATGCAGATATCTCTTTCATAAGACCTCAAACGTATCTTGGATTGGGGCACCAAAAAGCTTGTTCAGTTTAATGCCACAGTCACATTAAAAAATTAAAAGTTACATATGAGCGGCCAAGTTCTGCAGAACAAAGAGTCGTTTATTCTTGTCTGCGTTACTTTTGAGAATAACCTCAACTGGCACAAACACATTACATCCATAGCCTTGGCAGCTTCAAAAAAGATTGGATTCCTCTTTCGAGCCAGAAAGTATTTTTCTTCTTCCAATCTCTATACTCTGTATCCCAAATCAGACCCTCTCTAGAATATTGTTATCATGTCACAAAAAGGCTTCCTGTTTTTGCCCACCGTCGAGCTGTAGGAAATCTATCGCTCTTCTATATGTATTTTCACGGCTTCTGCTCAAAGGAGTTGGCTCATATAATTCTCGACGACTGCCAATAGAGCGACACGTAGTGCAACTATTATGTATCCTTTTACAGTTCAGGTGAAGGCCCCGAACTTCCCGATCCTTCGTTCCTTCATTCCTAGAGTGTCATGACTATGAAATCTGCTGACGCAAAAGTTTTACCTTCTCCTCCCAATCTCCAAATATTTAAGTCCCGTGTGAACAAACTCCCTCTCACCACACATAAGACGACACCCACGGTACGTTAGTATTTAGGCATCAGCCTTCGTGGACTGTCCCAAGATAAAAAAGAAATGACGCCATTTTTAATGGAACGTTAAAACTTAATAAAAGACCAGTTACCTGTTGTGGTATTAATGATATTCCACACCTAATTTTCAAAGTAAATTTATATATACGTCTGAGTACTGTCCACCGATGTTATAATTAGGTCTGAAGACCAATTCTATTTTCCAACGGAAATAGAAACCGATTTTAATACAATGCTCCCTGTTGTGTCCACATTTCCAATCAGGAATTATGTATTCCCACATATAAACATGGATTCGAGCGAGTAGCCCGAAACAATGAAATCCAATATGGGAGCTACATTGGATTAGGACAATGTCATTGCTACTATAAATCATTGGGAATATTGCTGGGCATTGTGGATATGACTTTTTGCGTTGGCCTGTTTTATTTTTGTCAGCTTTTATTTTTAGTGCTGGTTTCGCGAGTATACGGGATGAAGTCATTATACAATGACAGGTTATAGATAGTTAAGATACAGGGTGGTAAAATTTTTAAAAATAAATTATTCATTATTAATGTCAGTTATACTACTTTAGATATTTTAATAAAATTTGGCATACATGTACTATGTATCAAGAGGTATGTTGTAGTGTACTACTTTTTTTTATTTCTACCAGTGGCGTTCGTACGGAATTTGACCTGCCTATCTTGGCAGATATTAATCGTACGTCACTGATTTCACACATTAAAATAAAAAATATTTTTGAAATCCCCAATCATTTATAAGCAAAGTTGATCACTTGATTTTTTTAATCCGATGCACGGTTTTAACTTAAAAAAATAAAAACCATATCTCTGCACGATCATAACAATATCGGTAAACAATTTTACCGTGCACAGAAATATATAGATTTAATTTTTCTAGATAAAAACTGTGCGTCGGACTAAAAAAATTATAAGCAGATTTGATCTCTTAAGAAAACAAACTAAAATATAATTTATTATTATTCTTTTTTATTGTCATAGTTTTGTTTTATTCTGCTTGGTCAAAAAAATGCTTATTCTTAACCAAGTACTGTCCTACCCTAATAGCTCCCTATTTAGTACCACAGAGTGTGACTCTCATGCATCCATTTACAGTCTATCTGGAAATACCCCAAACTTTCCACTTCGTTAGTTGCTCCATCCCCAAAATGTCTAATATGTGGAAAGTGCTATCTGCAAAGGCTTATTTTCTTAGTGTTTTAGAAATGCTTCCCAAACCATGTAATACTAAACTTTATTTTGATGCTCTATAAAATTATTCTTTAAATATTTAGTTTTCAATCTATTAAAATAACATACTGCACCTAAATATTTAACTTATTTATTGTCTGGATTACTAATACATATATTTGATCCTTTATCTCGATAACATTTCTATAAACATTTTATCATTCTGTCTTCCCGTGCTGTCTATTATAATAGTCCGGGAGATAAGGTGGTAAAAAAAGGGGCCATATTATTATATTTCATTAGGTACATATTTTTGTCACCCAATAATGGTAAAAAAAGTATTTTTGATAGAATTTAAATAGTTTTTTCTAATCAAAACAAATGAAAAAGAATTTTTAAAAGATATTTAAGTTCAATATAATTATTCTCTTGATTTTTTAAACAAATGCTTTCCAAAATTTAAACAACCAAATTTAAGACAAAATCAAAATAGACCTATTACAAAAAAATTACTAAAACAAAAACAAAAACACAAAAAATGTTATTTATAAGATCCCTTGTGAATGTAAGAAATTTAATATAGTTGAAACTTCCAGACCATTAGCCAAACGCATAAAGAAAAATGGAACTTACATTAAAAATACAGAATTTCAAAAATCAAAAATCCGTCAATACGCATTTCATAACAACCACATAATTAACTGGAATGCTTCCATCATTTTTGCAATGAAAACTTGTTCAAAAAAACGTAAAATAAAGAAAAGTGTAGCATCAATATCTGTTTATATAAAGTAATTTTAGGTAAACTTAAAATCAATTAAAACATCATACCACCTTTTTTGTCTATTTTAAAATTATAAATATATCAGTCAAATAAACTAATATGCCATCTATGACAAAACATCGAAAAGAGTATAGAAGCTTTTAGAATTTCCTTAGTTTTTAAAGCAAAATTTAGTTTAAAATTTTATTTTATTTTTCTTTTAATTTTATCTTAACAATGGTGGCCTACTTGATTTTTGTTTTTTTGGGGGGTTCTTCTTTTTTATTGCAGGCGATCTGCAAGTTCATAGGGTTCAATAGGGCTGTGCAGACTCAGCTCGCTATACTCCGGGACCTAGACCGAAGTGGTCCCATTTTCTAGAAAATTTTATTATAACTTCAAAACTACTGTACCAATCTTTTTAAAATTTTGAACACTATTTCTGTACATAATTTACAAGGTAACGTAATATTTTTTATTTTACAGTAACAAATTAGCCGATTTTTTTCGCAAAAGTCACGTTTTTTACTTTAAAGTGTTCCCAAAAAGTGAAAGATTAAAATTTCGAAAAAACCTCCCAGCGTTACCTGGGGTGCTATTTATGCACCTAGTTATGAAGGACACGGCAATTCTACTTTTTTTTCGAGGCGCTTTCAAGTTATTGCTGCCATTGCCGTATTTTTTAATATTTCTTTATGAAAATTAAACTTAATATTCTCTTAATGCTATACTTCAATGTAGCATAAGTTTTAATAAAAGATTTTAACTGTTTCGTCCAGGAAAGTCGCAAAAATGTGCCTTTTTTGCACGAATTAACGTTACCCCCCCTTAACTGTCAAAACACATTAAATCCATAGTCTCAGCAGCTTCAAAAAAGATTCCTCTATTTCTTTCAAGCCAAAAAGTATTATTTATCTTCTTCTAACCCGTATACTCTGTATGTATCCCAAATCAGACCCTTTTTAAAATATTGTTCTCATGCCTGGAGAATGGCGTCTCCTACAACTCTAAACATTCTTGATTTCATTTAAAGAAGACCTGATCGTCTTAATAATGATCATACGCTTATAGAAAAGCTTTCTTCTCTTGCCCATTGACGGGCTGTTAAGTATTTGTCGCTTTTTACAAGGATTTTCGCGGCTTCTGCTCCATAGAGTAGGCCAGTATAATTCCTTCTCTGGCAGCTCCTAATAGAGCAACAGGCAGTGTCACTTTTATGCATCCATTTACCGTCCAACTTGAGAGGCCACAAACTTCCCACTTTGTTTGTTTTTTCATCTCTAGATTGTCCAGACTATGGAAGCTGCTCTCCTCCAAATCTCTAAATATTTAAATCTCATACGAATAAACTCTCTTTATTTTTGTTGTTATTAATAAATTTGTTTTTCTTACAGGCCATGCTACCACGCGATTTGACTTTCCATTTTGGTTTAAGAAAACATTTTGTTAACGGAGTGTAATAACTTTTTTCCAAGGAAGTTTAAAGGTGTATGGAAGCCCAATACTGAGGAACAAAATTGTCCAGGCGTGCAGGGCAGCGGGAATAGGGGGGTTGGCCCCGCGGAATTTGCGCAATGAATAGTAAGTCAGGGCCGGATTTCCATAATTCTTTGTTACTATCTATAAAATTGACATCATCAAATGTCAAATTCCAACATTCACTGTTTTTTTTTTTTTATTTTTTGCACAGAATTGTTGGTTATTAAAGGATACTAGTGATACTACTATAGAATATTTAAAATTATTGTGTAATATTAGATTTTATATCATCTGCTATAATATGGAAAGAATAGATGGCGCCAGTTTACTGCCTTCTATTTAAATGGTTGATATTTTTGGAAGTTTTGTATTTTTACCAAAAATCTTTGTGAATAAATAAAAACACGATTTTTTAAAATAAATTTCCAACATTGTATGATAGTATTATGTACTTATCACCAATTTTGTGATAAAAGAAGGGCAAGATAGTGTAAATCAGTTTAATCCAATCCTAAGATTCTGGTTGTACATTAAAAAGTGAAAATTTTTATAACTGCTTTTTAGGCATATAGTTTTCACTAATAACAAACATTCATTAGACAGAATAACAGTGGTTAAAAATGTTTAGTAACCTTTGGTACCTGAGTATCCATTGTAACAGTATCCGTTAAATATTATGTGTGTACAGTATGTCGAGCTTAAAGAGTTGATAATGCAAGATTAAGAAACCAAAAGTCTAATTTATTTTTAAACAAATGGTATTGTCTCGAAAGTTGCCTCCTCTCCGATTTTGATCAAATTTTTTATACAGGGGTTTTTTGGGGCGCTGATTACAAATCTGAAAAAATATCTTTTTGGCAACGTTTCGTTCCCGAGATCTTCATCATCAAAGTTGAAAATTAAACTAACCTCATTTTCAATATATTCTCCTTTCTTTTAGTACACAATTCTTGATTTTTACACTTAAGTGGCACACGATATTTTATAAACACCTGTATTTTTATTTATTTTACATCTTTTTTCCATTAAATTGCGGACTTTTAAGTTCAAAGGCAGCAACCATATTTAGCCAAAAAATAAAAGTGTAAAAAAGGTGTAAAATAAACATAAAAAAGTTTTTAAAAGGTGTTTGTGAAATATTTTGTGCCAATTTAGTGTAAAAATCAAATTTTATTGCAAAAGAAGGAGGAATAGTGTAAATAATGTTAGTTTGATTTTTCGATGTTGATGATGAATATCTCGAACAACATTGCCCATTTTTAGATTTGTAATCAGTGCTAAACCGTACCAAAAATTGTACTTCCTTTCATTCAATTAGAGGGACCTATATATATATATATATATATATATATATATATATATATATATATATATATATATATATATATATATATATATATATATATATATACAACAAAAAGGTAATAAATTTCTTGGGTATCGGTCCAGGAGAGGGCTAATTAAAGTGAAACACTTCTTAGTTTAACGAGCTTTCGAAAATATTTATTTCCTTCTTCAGGTCTACAATATGGAAAAAACAATACAATAAAAGCAAATCTTTCTCAATTTTAGGTATACTTACAACTAAATGCATTATTAAGATTGGTAACATCAACAACAGCTGAATTTTACAATGTATAGATACAGGATATTGTTAAGTTTTCGAAAAATTCATATTAATGTTTCTTAGTTCTAAGCTGATACATTTTAAAAAATTTTATAATTATTATTAAATGTAAGACTAGTACAGAATGGATGGATTTCTATACCACTTTATTCGTTTCAGGGTCTTTTAGTTTAACATGTATTTTTAAGTTTTTTATTTTTGGAATGCAGTATAAGGTCCGGCATATCTAGGTTAAAGTTAAGATATTGTTAACTTAACTGGAAGATAGATTTACTTATGACTGAATGTGCAAGTAATATGTAAAATTGAAAAATTAGTAATGGTAAAAAAAAATTATTTTTAAACAGTAAATATGTAATGTCTTAATGATCACGAAGCTCTTATCTCTCACATAAGAGCATGTGTGTATGTACGTGTATGTCTGTGTGAGTGTGTAGGTATACCCTTATCTGTCACCTAAGGGAAAAAGTGTTTGTGAGTGTGTGTGCATGTGTATGGGTATGTGTGTAAACCCTTATCTGTCACCTAAGGGTTAGTGTGTGTGTATGGGTGTATATGTTGGTGTATGTGCACTCCCTTATCTGTCACCTAAGGGTTAGTGTTTGTATGTGTGTGTGTGTGTGTGTGTGTGTGTGTGTGTGTGTGTGTGTGTGTGTGTGTGTGTGTGTGTGTGTGTGTGCAACGTACGTGACCAAGAAAACACAAATTATAGATGTATGATGATGTTTTATCTATTCCAGATTTTATGTTTTATTATTTACTTACAGCCCTTCGCCCATAGCATTACCATACACTTATCCTAGAGTTATATTTAGGTCCAGTGTAGCATAAAAGTGTTAACAATAGAGAAAAAAAAAACATAAAAAAAGGGGGAAGGACCAGCCTACATTTTTAAGTGAGGTTCAACTGAACGTAAAGAGTGGTTACTTACATAAGAATTGTTAGGTTATAAAAGGAATGTTAGGTTATAAAGAAGAGAAAAACCAGAGAATAAAAAAAAAAACCACAGAATCAAAAATCAAAAGTATTAAAAAAAAATTAATTATGTTAACAGTTATTGTTAAAATGTTTTAGCTTGATGAAAAAGAACTATTGGAATCATTGTTTGTCTTTTGTTTTAAGTTAAAATTGAGTAAGTTAGAGTAAATGACACTTAGATTGTCAATGTCAGTTTTTTTATTGATGCTGTTAGAATGTTTGTATATCTCTATCATCTCTAGAACCACTCTTTTGTTATAATTCGCCTCCACACACAAAATTTTCGTTTCTTTAAAATTAAAAATATGTCCAAGTTGATTACAATGTTGAGACAATGCACAAGAGTTTTTCCTAATCTACAATCACTTTTATGTTGTGTTAATCTATCTTTGAGTACTCTAGATGTTTGTCCTATATACACGCCATCGCACTCAGAGCAAGGAATATATATATTACATTAGATTTTTCAAACTGTCATCCTTGTCTTTAAGTTTAGTAAAGAGTTTTCCTATTGTTTTAGTGTGTTTAAATGCAATTTTTATTGAATTGTCAAAATGAAACAATCTGGTTATTTAGTTGCTATACTTTTTATATACGGAAAAGAATAGTAAAAAATAGGAGGATGTTCAATAAATGCACTTATTTCTGGGGTGATGCCGTTATTATCACTGTCATGGGTGATCACTATTGCTGTATTAAAAATAAGCTTTGTTAATAATTTTTTGGAAAGGAATTAAGTAGTAAAATGTTAAAGAGTTTTTTTAAGTTATTCTGTACCAATGATGCATGTGAGATTCTCATTATCCGGGTTTTTAATGCTAATATTAGATTTATTTTTGTTTTGGTGGTATGACTCGAGTAATAGTTGATATACCTGCCTGAGCTGGTTGGTTTAGTATACCAGTCAAGAATGATCTGGTTATTTGCTTGTCTAAGAAATTTATTACCTTTGTTGTTTAACTGGTCGGCCAAGACTTCCCTCCTCCTTATTTTTATATATATATATATATATATATATATATATATATATATATATATATATATATATATATATATATATATATATATATATATATATATATATATATATATATATATATATAATATATATATATATATATATATATATATATATATATATATATATATATATATATATATATATATATATATATATATATATATTAAAATTTGCCTGGTCTGCCCAGTAATCAATAATTTTGATCCTTTAAAAGAGTGTACTAAATTATTAAATGAAATAAAAGTACTCAAATATAAACCTTATTTCTTTTTCATAATCCACAGAAATACATAAACATTGTGGAAATCATCTAAAAGATAGTTAAGATTGCCTTACTTTTCTCACTAATATTTTCTATGAAATTTTCATTTTCTATTATTCATAATTGATATATTATTATTTATTCGGTTACCTAACGTTACGTCTTATAAGAAGCACCTAATTTAAATATAAAAAATACTTACCTAAAGTTAAAAAGACGGGTATGTTACCCTTGGATTTGCAAGACAAAACCATACAACCTCTAGTCATTTTGTTACGATATTATAAGTAACAAACAATAAACACAAAATTATAGTCACAATTTAATAAACACTAATCACTAAAATAAGAAGGATTTGATCAATCCAAAAAACGGTAATCCGGCTCTCATAAAATTATAATGTGTTGGCTAACTTCACACTGATTTATCAGTGTGTAAGTAGACAACACATTAATATTCGTGGAATTTTGTTATTGCGCAGAATCGGCGGGGCCAACTCTGACAGTTATTTTCACAGTGGGCCGGACATTTTTTGATCGAATGGGCTATAGCATTGGGCTTCCATACACCTTTAAACTTCCTTGCTTTTTTCACACCGCCAACTCCCGGTCTATAATCGCTTAACAATTTTTCGAATTGCAGCGGTTTTCATTCACAAATCGTCAAACATTACAGAACTTCGGCGCTTCGGCTGACAATTAAATTTTGCTTTTCATACATCATGCTGAAATGTTTTGTTAAATTTAAAAATCGATTTGTTAACCTCGTTTGGACAAACGGGGTTAATTTCTGTAAACGTTTTGGTCAAAACTAAAAATAATTGTTTGTTTGCTCCCATTTTTTGTAATTTTGCTTTATCTATCAGAGACAATTATAATTTTCGCTATAGACGTACAGGGTGATCAGTTAAGGGTAGCGAGCGGCCATATCTCATAAGATATTGGTCGTATAGATTTGAGAAAAAAAAATCATAATAAAAGTCGCCAAGAGAAATTGCTGGAAATTAGTTTCGAGTTTGTCAAACTTCCGCTAGAGGGCGTAACAACCAACACCAAGTAGAAAAATTAGATTTTTATAGAATTTTGTCTAATGAAAGTATATCGATCGATCATTTTCATATTTACTGACCTTTCCCCCTACATTTTTGTCTAAAACGTTTTGTTCTATCTATAAAAAAATAAAGCGGTGGGGGAAGTTCAATTTTTTTTTAAACAAACCAAGATTTCTCCCGTTTCTTTTGACCGATTTTAGCAAACTTAGGCTCATAAAAAAAAGCATAATTTGCACTACAAAACCATTTGGTTTTGAATTTTTGACTTTTGCTGTCGCCGCTAGATGGCGTTATCTGAACTGGTAGCAAATTTTTGAGTTTTTTTCAAAAAAAACAAATGTAATGGTATATTAATTTTTATATATTTTAAGAGGATAAATTTCTCTATAATTTAATTAAAAAATATTATCTACCTTTTTTTGAACCGTTGATATTGACCAACATATAATTTTATTACATTAAAAAATGGCACGCCACTGTTTTTATCAAAATAAAAATCGGTTTGTAATTGCTTATTAGTTGCTAACAAAAAGAACCTCTTGATTTTTTTCGTTAGACAAAGGGTTTTTGGTTTAAAAAAAATAAAATAGGTTTACATACTGTTACCTTATAATTAATTATCGTGGAAACAGTATGTAACCTTTTTGGCCCAATCCAAAACCGTTTGTCCAAAAAGCAAATTTTTGTTAGCAACTAATGGATTAAAAATTTTATTTTGATAAAGCAGTGGCGTAACCATTGTAAAAATATTTTTTATCAACGTTCAAAGTAGATTTCTTTTCATTAGTTTTAGAGACTTTTATCCTCTTTTAAAAAAAATATAAAAAATTTAAATTCTTATTGCATTTTTTTTTAAACTCAAGGGGTTGCTGCCTCGGGTTTAAAGCCATCTAGCGGGAGTCAAAATTTAAACAATAAAGCTTTTGTAGTGCAAATTATGCTCTTTCACTAGAGTTTTGGGTTTTAAAAGGGGAAATCTTGGTTTGTTTAAATTAATTTTCCCCCCCGCTATTTTGATGAAAGAACAAAAAGTTTAGAACAAAAAGTGGGGGAAAAGGTCGGGAAATATGAGTGATTCTCGATACAACTTAGTAGACTTTTTTAAAATCCCCCGGGTTGTTTGTACCACCTTGTTAGGGTTGATAATTTCCGGCAATTTCTTTGGGGCCCCAACCATGATTTTTTCTCAAATCTATCGACAATATCTTAGTATGCGCTCGCCCTTAACCCGCCCTAGCATGCTACATTTTCATTCAATTTTGCATGCATGCATTGCGTTGTGCATCTACAGGGTGTCCTGATAAGGTCGTCCTCCGGCGATATCTTAAAAATCCTTCATCGCATAGCTTTGGGAAAAAATATTTATGATAAAACCAGCATCAAGAAAGAGCTGAAAAATATTTTCAAGTGTCTAATTCCACCGCTAGAAGGCGTAAAACCAAGGACAACAGCGAAAACACGGATTATTTAAAAATATGACATACTAACTTATGTCGCTGATAGTTTTCTCACAAACTATGTAAAATTAGGAAACTTTTTTCTTTTAAGCGTTTTTCCCTCACTTGTCATATAGGGATGGGAAAGGAGCGAATGTACATTTGAAAAAAAAATAAATAACTTTTTTTCGGCTTAACCAATTTTGATAAATTAGGTCTAGTTTAAAAGAGCTTTTACCAGGGCTTTAGATAAAATATTGGTATAATTAATTAATTTTTTTGTTTTATGCCTAGAGACTGATTTGTGTCAAAGTTATCAATTTTGTCAATTTTTTCGAAAAATTTAAATATAATGGTAGTACTTTTATAAGCCCATTAAAAAGAGCATAGAAAAGTAAAGAAACTGGTGAAAACCGCATTTTGATATTCTAATTAATTCTCGACTTATTGCCGAAAAACTGCATTACTCGTATTCTTTCCTTTGTTAAGCTCTCACATAAACAACGCGGCGTTTTTATCGAGAGTGCCGGAACGTCAAAAATCACAGGAAACAGGGACGTCCAAAATGACAAGTGCATTGTTTGTCAAACCTGATAATTTTAAATTCAGTTCTTGTTTATTGCAGTTCATCGTTATTATTAATACTAGTAGTATTGGTAATCGTTGTTAAGTAATTTTAAATTATGTCTTCTACCTCCGAGGCATACGATATGCTCACCGTTTTTTTTTTTTAATTCTCAAAATACCTCTATTGCGGCAAGACAACATTTTACAACATTTTAATAAAAAAATGTTTACACGTTTGGCAACCCGTTTAAGAGAAACTGGAAATGTGCATCCTATTCCAGCACAATGAAGATACAATTAGTCAGAGCCCGTAGATAATAATATATCAGCTATTATTATCCACGAGCCGTGTAATTATAAATGCTGTCATTAAATTGATGATAAACAAATAAAAAGGATATTATTGATTTTATTTAATATTCGTAGATAAACAAATGGTTTTTGTTGTCATGGCATTCTCGATAAAAACGCCGCGTTGTTTATTTTTTGACAACTTAAAATAGGAAAGCAGTTTTTCGGCAATAAGTCGAGAATTAATTAAGATCTTAAAATGCGGTTTTCACCAGTTCCTGTACTTTTTTATGCTCTTTTTAATGGGTTTATAATAATACCATTGTGTTTAAATTTTTTTAAAAAATTGACAAAATTTATAACTTTGACACAAGTCATTCTCTGGGGATAAAACAAAAAAAAATAATTATTTATACCAATATTCTATCTTAAGTTAAAAAACATGCCTTTATAGCAAAACGGTCTAAAAAGTAGAAAATAATTTTTAAGTATAAAAAGTTTGTGTTACAGTGAAAGAAAGTCCTATAATCAATTATAACTAAAAAATTTGGAATAGGATTAAAATAAAAATTAATTTAATATCAAAATAGTTTTATTTTAGTAAAAAAGTGTGGACTGCAATTTACTTTATTTTCATAATAACTCCAATTTTGTAAATAGATATTAATAAAATAATTGTAACATGAGTTGTTACAATTCTTGTGTAAATAACATAATTTTTATTTTAATCTTATTCTAAATAATTAGGCATAATTCATTATTGTGTTTTCTATCACTTTAACACGAATTCTTTATGTTCAAAAAATATTTTTTAATTTTTAGTTTGGTTTGCTACAAAAACGTGTTTTGTTTTTTAATTTTAACTAAGTGTTTTTCGTGGAATTGTTGTTTTTGTCACCTGCTTTAATAGTTCGAGGACTGGTGACGAGCCGTTAAAATTTTTAGATGAACTGAATTTTACTAGCTCATTTGGTTGTTATGCTCAAAAGTTACGCCGACTCTTTGTTCTGCAAAACTTGGCCGCTCGTAACGGATGAGCATTGGCAGACTTTTTTTGCGACAGCGAACATGACAGTGTTTTTGAGGCATTAATCTGAACAAGATATTTGGCGCCCCAATTCAAGATAAGTTTGAGGTCTTGTGAAAGAGACATCCGCATTGACCTATGTTTGGTTACCAAATCAGGCTTATTGACTGGCTTGAGAAATTGAATGTAGTGGAGGGTACTATCAGAATATATTATATGTGTAGAAGAAAGAGCGTGGGTGCCAGCACTGCTGGTGCACCCAGGCATCAATTTGGTAGAAGCTGGCAGAATGACCATCTACAGTTACTGTTATACGTCGATTAGAAAGAAAACTGGCGAGCCAAGAGCAAAGCTTAGGTGGAAGACCGTAAGAAGGAAGTTTGTTAAGAAGCCCATCATGTCAGACCTGATCGAAAGCTTTGAATATGTCAAGAACAACGATCTGGGATTCACCAAGAAAATTAAGGGACTTGTTTCAGTTGTGTGAGACAAAGTAAAGAAGATCAGCTGTGGATCTACTGTGACGGAATCCATATTGTTTATCATTTAAGATCTTATGTTTTCCAGATACTTTAAGATCTGGGAATTATTTATTTTATCCATTACATTGCAAACAAAAAAAAAAAAGAGATATAGGTCTATAGTTACAAGGGAGAGTTTTGGATCCTTCTTTGGGACAGGTTGCACACGTGCAGCTTTCCAACTCTCCGGAAAAAAAGCCCGTATCGTAAGGGATTCGAAAGAGGCGAGTTAGGACGGGTGCAAGCTCGGGAGCACATTTTTTTAAGACGATTGCTGGTATGCTATCCAGCCCAGACAATTTTTTAGTATTAGGAGAAGAAAGAATACTCTTAATCTGTATGACTTTAAAAATGATATCGAACATTTTATGAGAAACAGAGGCAACCGCTAAAAGAGGAAGATTAATAGGAGGATCAAGCGAAGAATTGGCAGCAAATTGTTTGGCAAATACATACCAACATTTTTTTTTTTAAGCTTGTTAATTAAAAAAAAGTTATTTACATTAGGGTATGATATAATATATTCTTATATTAAGCCAAATGGAAATAAAAAGCATTGATAATTCACAGTTACCGTTATTTCAAAAATCAGTAGGATAAATGACGGCCTATCGTTAGGAAAGAGAAAGGGATTTATTTGTGTTAATATTTAACAAAGCTAATTTTCCTACTTTCCTTTGTTTTCCCAGCCCATTAAGTAAAGGGATCAATTTATAACGTAGCGGGAGGTAAATAGTAAGTGTGTTTTAGCAGTTTGTTTGACAGAAAAAAAAAATACGCTCTGCTTTTTATATAACGAAATGAATTATTGTATCTGTGTTTGGGATTAAGGAAAACATTACTTGCTTAAAGCTTTTAAATATATTTATGGCTACATGATGTTTTTATTATTAATAACTCAAAACAAAACCTAAAAACTAATTTTAAAAAAATAATTAGAATAAAGAATATAGAATACACCATAATTTGTTTAGATTTTTCAATTAAAATATAATACTCATGCCGTAGCGGTCGCGCGGAGCGCTACTTTCAGTGTTCAATTAAAATTACAAATAATGGAGATAGAACTCTGAGAGTTACGACTTTTTTATCTCTCTATCTCTTCTTTAAGAAACTTTTGCCAAAAATTCTTAATAATTAATATTTTTGAAGTTGTTAACAAAAAAAAACAAATAGCCAAATACAACAGGCTCATTCCGAATTCGATAAGATATCGCTTATAATTTTAGGAATTTTATTCCGAATTAACAGGTTTTTAAACTTAGGAATTGTTTCTTTTTTCTTCCCCATCTTCTTTGGTGGTGTATTTACTGCAAATATATTCAACCAAATTATCTTATATTAAAATTTAAGGAAAATATTACTTTTTATATTTCCTACGTATATACACATCCTCTCGGTGTTTGCCAAGAAAAATAAAATATTTAACACGCACGGTTGCCGAACAATATTCCCGAAAATAACTCGAGAGAAAAAACCTAATTTAACGTATCCTTGAACTTGCCGCAGAATTTAATAAATATTTCTTTTTGTTTTTATTTACTGCGGTTGGTTTATTGACTAATAAATTTCAAAAAATTATCTGGTCAGCCACATAGTGAATCATATAAATAATTTACATTATCGGCTAATTTTAGAAATATCTAGAGATTGTATGTGAGAGCTACATTTAATCATATTTATAACCATCATATTATTAGTGTTTCCTTGAGGATGTGGGACAATAATATGGTTTCAATAACGTAAAATCCTGGTTTTTTATTGTCCTATCTTGTTAATGCGTACACAACATTTTGATTCTCTCATTTTCCCAAACTTTTTACGAAGTTGCAAATATTTCGATAAGCAATTTTTTTTTATTGTCGGAAAATTAGTATTTAAAAAAATAAATTTTTAGTAAGAGAGCTCGAAAACAATTTGAAGTAAGTTATATTATAGGTATATATATATATATATATATATATATATATATATATATATATATATATATATATATATATATATATATATATATATATATATATATATATATATATATATACAGTATGTCCACGGAAAAGGTGTTAAAGAAAAAACTTTTTATTTTTGATTTTATCAAAAAAAGCTACTCTTGATAAAAAATTTTGCTACTTCTTAAGTAAGATTGGAATAGAAACATTTGACATATTTTATACGCGGTGTTCAGAAAATTGAAAAAACTTAAAAATGTTACAAGAGTAAAGTGCATTTTTTTTTGTGAAGATATGGAAATAAGTTACTAGGAAAAGTTGTTCAGAATTTAAAGGTAGTCTCTAATACCAATTTTCAAAAAATCGACTATTTTTTATTTATTTGTGATTAAATTAATTTTAATACCAATTAAAATTTTTAATATTAGTTTTATCAAATTTTTTGCTGTTAAGTAAGCTGACGTTTCTGCGGCTAATAAATTATAAAACGAAATGTCAATACAGCTTGTCACTATCAACCCTACTAGTACAATAAAGAGTTGTTAATTTGGAATAAGATAATATTAAAATAGTTTTATCACAAATTAAAAAAAATCAAACCATTTAAAAATATTTAAAAATACTTTTACATTTGAACAACTTTTTTTGGGAACCTTTTTCCCTATCTTCTCAAACATTGCTGAACCATTTAAAGTTTTTTTAATTTTTTGAAACCCGTATAAAATTTGTTAAATGTTTTTTTCTAATCTTACTCTAAGAACTAGCAAATGTTTTTAGAGTACTTTTGATAAAATAAAAAATAAAGAAGTTTTTTCTATTCAACACCTTTTCCGTGGACACTGGGGTGTCCCCCGGAAAAGGTGTTGAATAGGAAAAACTTCTTTATTTTAATTTTATCGAAAAAGTTAGTTGTTATAAAAATGTTTGCTGCTTCTTAGAGTAAGATTGGGATAGAAACATTTAATATATTTTATACGCGGTGTTCAGAAAATTGAAAAAACTTAAAATGGTACAAGATAAAGTGCTTTATTTGCAAGATATGGGAAATAAGTTACTAAAAAAAAGTTGTTCAAACGTAAAGGTGGGCTCTAATACCAATTTTCGAAAAATCGGCCCACTTTTATTTATTTGTGATTAAAATTTTATTATCAATTAACTAATTTAAAATTTTGTACTAGTAGGCGTTGATAGTGACAAGCTTTATTGATCTTTGCTTTTATAATTCATAAATAAAATATCATCAGCTTTAAATTCTTACTTAACAGCAAAAAATTTGATAATAAATTGATATTAAAAATTTAAATCGATATTAAAATAATATTAATCACAAAAAATAAAAATAGGCCGGTTTTTCAAAAATTGGTATTAGAGACTATCTTTTAATTTTAACTTTCCCAGAACTTATTTCCATATCTTCTCAAATAAATGCACTTTACTTTAACCCCCTTTTTAAATTTTTTTAATTTTCTGAAAACCACGGGTTAAAAATATGTAAATGTTTCCATCCCAATCTTGCTTTTGAAGTAACCCCAAAATTTTTTATCAGAGTAGCTTTTTTGATAAAAACAAAAAATTAAAAAATTTTCTCTTCACCTTTTCCATACATATTATATATATATATATATATATATATATATATATATATATATATATATATATATATATATATATATATATATATATATATATATATATATATATATATATATATATATATATATATATTTTATAAAAATATATATATATATATATATATATATATATATATATATATGTTTTTATATATATATATATATATATAATTAAAATATATATATATATATATATATATATATATATATATATATATATATATATATATATATATATATATATATATACACAGGATGTCCGGAAATGACGATGAAAATTTTTAAGGTATGATTCTACATAAAAAATATGAAAAAAGTTCATATTAACATAGGTCCGGAAATACTTCCCGAAAGGGAGCTACTGGCCCTTGAAGAAGGTGTCATAAATGTGGTTTTTATTTAATTTATTAGGATCTACTAACAACACAGAAATTAACTTCAACGTAAAAGTTAGAGTGATTAAAGGTCACTTTTTGATAATATGAGGTAACCCATATTGCAACCAGTGGCGTGGGAACAAAGGGGTGGTTAGTTGTTTAGGGTCATATTTTTTTTCGCCGGGTGTATTTTTGCTATTTTTTAAATAAATAATATTTCTTTGAACATTTTTACGTAAAAAAGGTCCCCTTGGTATAAAGTCGTAAAGCCTACTGTTTTCGCACTGCAGCCGTTTCTCTCGAAAACAGTAGACTATACGACTTTATACCAAGGAAACCTTTTTACGTAAAAATGTTTAAAGAAACATAATTATAAACATATTTATAATGAATTAATAATACTTTTAGATCCAAAGTTAAGTTTAGCATTTTAAAAAATATTTTTAGACACTGACAACCGACACCTTTTTCTTTATTAGGTTTTTCAACAGGTATTTATATTTATATTTCAAGTCCAAAATTTCTGCTAATGACGCATCGCTCGCTTTTAGAGTGCCCCGGGTTGTGTGGGGTTAGGGGAATCAATTCCAGTGGCGTATGCATTTTAGAAAATAAATGATAAAATTTCGTCAAAACATGAAAATATTTTTTACAAGCAAAAGTTATTTTCTCACATTTTCATCAACCCTTTCAATTCGTAACAAGCCTATATTATTTTGGTATTACTCGGATTAATGAAAAATGTAATTTTTTTGCTTAATTTTGCACACCTCCTATTTTGAGGTCATAGAACACAAATTTGAGTTTTTTTGGCGATTTTTCAACGTTTTTCCAAAAAAAATACATTTTTTGCTTTAATTTTACCTTCTCTGATTTTATTTTGCTACATAAAAAAATAATAAAATTTTAGTCTTAACATAAATTAAAAAAGATGTAAAAGCAGAACGATAGACAATCCAAGTTACACCGACTTGCCAATTCACCACCGATCTTGCAATCTCAATATTAAATACGATATTCACACGCATTGCTTTATCAAAAATATCCACTATATAAGGAACACGAAAGCTCTGAGATCATCAGCTTGTAGAATCCAATAACTATTTCGGGTCTTTCGTGTTCCATATTTAGGATTTCCATATCGAGAATATTTTTGATCAAACATTGTGGGTCGAGCGAAGCAAGGTTCGCATACCTTATAAAAATGTCATAAAGAAAACTATTACAACATGGTAACAGATCAACATTTTTAGAATTTCGAGTTGAATTCGGACGTAAACGTTTTACCTACTTTTTATTGAAAATTAAGGTTTTTTTCCTTACTTTTTAAGTGTTTTTTTTAATATTAACATATTATGAGTTTTTTAAATATGTTTTCGTGCAAATGACAGAATTTAAAGGAATATGTCGTAAAGTGGAATTAAACAATTCAATTATTATTATTTTTTAACTACTATAAGAGGCAGCCAAAAAAACAGCCTCTGATTCATGTTTAACAATCGAAAAGTAAAAAGTGTGCAAAAAAATAGCGAAAAAATCGCATTTTCCAGTATCCGCATAATTACTAATATTGATTTTTTGCCTTTTAAAACTCTGAATACCGTACGCGAATTAACTTTTGTTAAAGTTGCATATATCTCTGCAGCATCCAAAGTGGTTAGTTCTGGATTTCGTTCCCGAATCCCATGGTAAACATTTTTAACCATTATTCGTTCTTTTAACTTTAACTGAGTTTTTTTTATAGGCGGATAACTAGTTAAAGGTTGGTTAATATTCATAGTTTACAGAATTAAAAGCACTTAACAACACTAAATCTTTATATACAATTATATACACTAAATAAGATAAACTATTATAAAATTGGCACAAAACAATATCTATATACTACAATTATTAGAAATTTATAATATTTAGAAAATACCCTGTATAGCAATTAAAATTTAAACTTACAAAATCTGTCCATAATCAATAATAACTAAACAAAATCATCGAACAGCACGAAAACCCTGTCGATACGCTTATTTTTAAGTCTCTTCAAGTTGTAAACTAAGGAATGTGTGTTGCCACTTTTATTGTCTTCCCGATATCAATGATTTCAATACATATTGCTGGCTGGTGATTTATTCTTGCGAATTATGACAACGTGGCGATGAAACTTTTGGCCGGTTCACTGTTATTTGAGCGGAAAAGTATATCATAGGCTTAAAAATCATTTACTAGTGTTAGATTTTTATTCAGCCGCTTCGTCGGTTGGGTGGCCGGTATTAAATGAGTCACTGACAGAAATTTTGGACTTTAGGTATAGTAGAAGGTGGCATAAGCCTATTTTACGAAAGGGAAAAAGAATTGCCCAAAATTTAATGACCGTTACTGTACCTATGTCTTATATCATCAATTTTACAAAAAAATTACAAAAAAAATATATAAAAAAATTGGACAAGTTTCAGATCGCCAGACCATTATTTTATTAGTTGTTTACTATCCCAAAAGTATTAAAATATATTTGTACTATTTTTCGGTAAACGGTCGCCGCCTGGACTATTAGTACAAAATAGTTTTTAATTCACCAGCAACAAGAACTGAAAAATAAAAACAAATTAAAAAGTTTCCCGTATTTTTGGCTTTGATGCTTTTAAAAGCTGCTTTGTCTCGACAAAACTTTAATCCAGCGTCTCCATTGTCTGATTTTTAACAAGACAGCCCTAAAAGCCTCAATTAATTTTGCAATATAAAAGAAGAAATATAAAAGAAACAATTCATATTAACAAATATTGCAAAGTAGGTTGTTGTTCTAAATTATAGCGTAAATTATTACGGTTTTCTCTTATTGTTTGCTTATTAAGTTTAACTAAATTGCATAAAAGCTAAAATAATTCATGGTGTGTTATATTTTTAAAAGGAGAATTTATTATTATATATGGATTAAAGTATGCAAGGTGTCCCATTTAAAAAAATAAGGTTGGATCCGATAACTTTTTACTTGACTCGGTATACTTATTTCGAAAACGGCAGACTAGTTAACAATCATTACTTAGGAACTTTTGTAAAAAACATTTGTGTGTGTTTCTTATAACTAAGGATCATTCTAAAATCGATATTTTTTTATTTTCCTCCGTATCTCTTAAGGAAGCGAAAAATTTTAAATTTTCTTTTTACCATTTTAAGTTTGCTCCAAAAGAAGCATATGATGCCTATATTAGTAATGTATCCTCAACGGCAGCATCCTTCACATAGAATATTTGCTCGACTTCATCAAAGATTACGAGAATATGGTTCATTCGACAAAAGAACGCAGGATTGTGGTCGCCATTGAGAAATACGAACACCACAGCTTGAGGAAGCAGTACTTAATTTGATTGAAGAACAACCTACTACCAGTACTAGAAAGATTGCTTTCCAGCTAAATGTTGATCATATGACGGTATTTCGAATTTTAAAGGAACAACTCTTATACCCTTACCATCTGCAACGAGTACAGGCACTGTTACCGCAAGACTTTCCGAACCGCCTTGAATTTTGCAATTGGATGCTGGAAATGATTAGAAGAAATTGTGACTTTCTGAAGACGATAGAATTTACAGACGAATGTAGTTTTTCTCGGGACAAGATTATAAATTTTCATAATTACCACATATGGGCTGATGAAAACCCTCACGCTATTGTCGAAACTAACCATCAAGAACAGTTTTCTCTTAACGTGTGGCTCGGAGTTATTGGGGATTATTTAATTGGGCCTCATTTTCTACCTCCTCGATTAAATGGTGAGACATACGTTCAATTTTTAAGAGAATTGCATCCAGTACTGCTGGAGGAAGTTCCTTTGGGCGTCAGAAGGGATATGTTTTTTATGTATGATGGGGCTCCCGCCCATTTTAGTCAAGTAGCACGTCAGCATTTAAGTGAAACATATGCAAATCAGTGGATAGGTCGAGGAGGACCACAGAACTGGCCCGCTCGATCCCCGGATCTTAATCCTCTCGATTTCTCTATTTGGGGCCATTTACAGCATTTGGTTTATCGTACTCCCGTTCGCGATGTAGAGGACTTAAGAAACCGCATCAGCGATGCGTGCAGGGTAATCGGAGAGACTCCAGGAATATTTGAGCGAATACGTGGCTCAATGCGCCGACGTCTAGATGCATGCGTAATGTCTGAAGGTAGACATATTGAACATTTACTATGATTTCTACATGTTGTGTGTTTTGTTATTAATAAATAAGTTTTGTTTATTACCCTTTAATCGTTTAATGCAGATACTAACTACAAAATAACAATAAATCCAGTTCGCATTTATGACGATGTATCTCTGTAGTTCGTAAAATAATTTTTTGCTGCAAACTGGTTTATTTTGTGCAAAAAACCCAAGAGACATTTTTTGTTTAGAATGAAACAGGCTATCGGAAATAAATTTTTAAATGGTAAACAAATAATAAGACAAAAAGTTACATTGGAAATAAATTTTAGGGGTTGCGTTTTCCACCCCTTACAACCATGGGGTAAACCAAATAAATGACTGGTTAAGTGTCTTTTTGGTAGTACAAAACGTCAGGTTAATTTCAATATTGTAACTTTTTTAGTGCTTGTGAAAAAAATTGTTATACAAATTTTATGTACCCCCTTTAAGGGGCTGTATCTTAACAAGGGATGCTCCAATGAAATTTCTTTATATAAAAGATCCTATCTTTTTTTCGATGAGGAATCTCCTCCTTAAATGTTTTACACTTATTTAGTTACACCCTGTATATTGCAAAAATTCGTGTTTAAATTTACTGATTTCCACGATGATTTTTTGGGCTGTATAAGCAGATGCATTATCTCGATAAAAATATATATATTTTTTTTGGTAAACCAGATCTTTTCTTGGGAATTTTTACATTCATTAGGTCCAAAAGGTTTTAATAATAATTCAAGATTACCGCTTTAAAAGTTATCCATGCACAAAATCCCTTTTGCATTTCGAAAAATTGACGCTAAACACCTTTTGGCCGATTTTTGGACCGTTATCCTCATCAGAGATGAATTCATCCTGCTTAGTTAAAAAACCATTTGAAGTCTATTTTTTTCACTGACCTCAATATGGACCGGTAAAGGGTATCAGATGCGCGGTTCAAGAGTGAGATTTTATGGGCGAAAAAATGTGTCCGTGCGCCGTGGCTCTAGTCATCCCTTAGGGTCCTAAATCATGCGCAGAACGGACTAGCAGATCGATTTTATTTACAAATTCGTCGCCGGCCAGTTCCGTACTTCGTCAATTGATGACTTTAACAAAATATATATTACTCTGGTTAAAAAAACCATGATTATTGGTTTTTTGAACCAGTGAAACACATTGGTTTGTTTAGATGTTGTTCTTAATCAAAAATAAACATATTATCCATTGTCAGCTCCTTAAATTCCTCTAGTTCTTCTGAATGTTACAGCTATGGAAAGCCACAAATTTTTGTACTGGTTCACAACTGATGCGTTGTAGTTAATAATAATAAAAAATGGCGAATACGACTGAACATGAGTCTTGTGGCTTATTTAAGAATTAACTTTTTGTTTCATCTATGTAACACAATCATAATTGAAAAAATCACTATAATTATTTATTTCGGATTAAAAAAATCTGAACAAAGAATGTATTGCATTAATCTAAAAAATCAATAAGTATGATTACAACATAAAACATATTCCCTTGGAGCATATACCTACTAGAGGCACTCTTGCCGCTTGGAGAACGATCATTTGTGCAAGAAAGAATGAATAGCGGTATAACCTTTTTCTCCCTGCAACGTGATCATTGGTCGGTGAAAAGAATATATATACCCCGCTCTGCGTGCTGATTTGTCGGTCTCTCCGCGTCGATCTATCGGCACTATGGTTGGAGCCACGGAGAAAGGTTTATCCTATGATTCTTTTTTCTCTTTCGCACTGCCAAACGGCAAGGCTGCCTCTAGTAAATAAATGCTTGTTTTGTATAAATACATTTAAGATGTTTAGAATATCCTTTTATCGCTATCGAAAACATAAGTGTAAGCAGGAAAAGAGTTAACGTTATTTGTATAAACATTTTTTTACCCTTTTGTTTATAAGTCTGTTCCAATCTCGCAACAAACCGTTTATTGCATTCCTTTACTGATCCCCAAGCAAAGCAAAACCCTTTAAATATATAGAAAGCGTTCAAACTTCGTCGTTTTTGAACTGACATAAAACCGTGTAAAGTCGACAGTCACGCGTTTAAAAAATTCTAACAGTTTCCAAACCCTTTTAAGGCGGTACAAAAACTGGATCTTGAAATTAACCCTATCTTTTATTAGCCCCTATTTTTTCTATTTATATTTTGCAATATTAATTTTGTTAACTCATGGTTTATATTACCACCTAACATAATTTATTTATGTATAGAAACGCAAAATAAAAGAATTTAGTATCTAAATATACAAAAAATATATTTTATAAATATAAATTAATTAATGACATACAAATTTCTAAGTCCGGAACTGGTCCTGTTTTTTAAATACGCATTTAGTGCGCGAGGTCGTAAACTTGCCATAAATGCGATTAGTCAATATATATATAAAGTTAGGTTATCTATGATTTTTTAACTACACAAACAACATATTCAAATTTCAAGAGAAACCACCGAACGCCAAGGACTCCTGTTAGGTGTTTCCCCTTATTTGGTAGCGTTTTTCCCAATTTTTTTAATCGCAATGATGATCTGTCCTTATTTTTCCTCCAACCGTTTTCAAGTGATAACTAAAAACTATACTTAAAAGTTACGACTTATATACTATCCGTTGTTTACCGAAGCTTGCCCGATTTTTCACGATTCAGTAACGGCTGCCAGATATTCGAAATATCGATACTAGGTTTGCTAAATACATTTTGGTTGTTTGCAATTATTACAGCTTCTTTAAATTTTCTTTTCTTCAGTGGGTTTCTTTCCTGAACAATTTTTGATTCCGACCATTGTATTTGGTGTTGTTTAGACCATGCGATTTCGACGTTTCACCTCGTTCGGTATCTTTTTTTGTTCTTAAACTCTAATTTTGAGTGGTCTTTTTGATTCCCCGATGTATACCTCACCACATTCACAGGGAATTTGGTAGATACAGTAATTTCTTGAAACATTATTGTCCGATCTCGTTCTGGTAAGAATACTTCTTAGAGTGGTTTAAGATTTAAATGATGTTTTAATATTATACTTATTCGCTATTCTGCGGATCTTTTCCGAAGTTGCAGTCTTCTTCAAATTAGAGTTTTTTGTCTTAACTTGATATTTATTGATTGTTTCCTTAACCCATCTCTCACTGTAGCCGTTATGCTTAAGATTCATTGTTATATTACTTATGTCTTCTTACAGGGATTCCTTACTGTTACATAATGTCATTGCGCGATTATATAGAGTACGTTTGACCTCTTGCTTCGTTCCGTTAAAGTGATTGGAATTCTGATGTAAATATTGTCCAGTGTGGGTAGGTTTTCTGCATACCGAGGTTTGTATATGTCCATTATTTCGTTTGACTAAAACGTCGAGAAAAGGTAGAGCCGAATTTTTTCTTTAAAATACCTTATTGGTATCCCCCAAAAGGCCATTGACCGAGGCCCTTCAGCTTGTAAAATTTACAATTTGTGTTTTATATTATTAAAAACCCACACTCTTTGGCCTTTTTTAAATCAGGATCTCTGTGGTAGATCCAAGTTTCTTTTATAGTAATACAAATCTTTTTTATTCTTTCTAAAACGCTTCAAATGTGACTGAAAAGTCATTCGAATGTGTTCTTGTTTTAAAATCGGTCGAGCTTCGGTAAACAACGGATAGTATACAGAGTGTAACATAAATATGGAACGCTCGAAATACCTCCCACACCGTTTATCCAATATTTAGGGCGCGTCGTTGCCAAGTTTACCGTTTCTCTGAAATCGAATCGAACTTCGTTTTTTAAACGGAACACCCTGTATTAAATTCAGTTTTTGAGTTCTGCTTAAAATTGTGTATACTTATGGTATAAAGTATTTTTTTCTAACGATAACAGTTTCTAAAAAAATTAAGATTAAAGTAATACTTAATGTATTTTACCTACAAATACAAGAATAAACAATACAAGAGGCAATAACTTAACAACAATAAACAAAACAAAATTAAATCAGATGCTAAAAATGTTGCCCATTTACTTCCTGGCAATAAGCTAGATTCTGCGTAAAAACATGTAAAACATTTAGAAGGCTGTCAGTTTCCTCAATTCTCCTACATTATGCTGCTGTCCTTAACTTTAAATCAAGGTCAGTGGGCTTGGTTTTGAAAACGACATTTTTTAGGTGGCCCCACAAGAAATAATCGAGGGGCGACAAATCCGGAGACCGAGCTGGCCACTCGATTGTGCCCCTACGTCCAATCCGATTCCAAAAAAAAAAACATTATTTAGATACTGCCAAACATTACGGGCATAGTGAGGTGGAGCTCCATCCTGCTAAAACCATATTTCGTCACTGGGTGCTTGATTATTGCCTAAAATATCATTTTAAAATACTCAAAAACAGTAAAGTATTACTTTTTTTACTAATGGGAAAATTTGTCGGACGAGCCGTTAGCGAGTGTAGTAGTAAAAAAATTAAACAACACTTACATTTATTTGGAAATAGTTGCACAAGAGCCGGGACAATTTCATTTCTTAAAAGCTGCAGGTATCTTTCATGAAGAATGGACCAATTATTCTTCGACCTAGTATACCAGCCCAAACATTTACTTTTCGAGAGAACTGGGTGTGATTTTCGCGTTTCCAGTGAGGGTTTTCCCTGGCCCAATCACAACCATTATGTCTATTAACTGTTCCGTTTAAAAAAAGGTTAATTCGTCAGAGAAGACTTTTTGGGGACAAAATCTAGATTGGCGTTGCAGCGCTCCATCATAATTTTACAAAATCGCAAGCATCTGTCATAGTCATCTTCTACTTGTACCAGTCTTATTTTGTAGGTTTTTTGGTTTTTAGCAGGCGGTCTACTGACATATGGGAAATGTGATTTTCTTCTCCCAGTATTCTGGTAGAAAGGTGGGGATTTTCCTCTAAACTCAACAAAACGTTCAGATCCTTATCACCATCTGTTGAACTTCTAAGTCGGCCAGAGTGTGCAGCATCTTTTACGTGTCCAGATTCACTTTGCTTACAGTAGATCTTATTAACGGATTTCTGTCAGGATACTTGTCATTAAAAATATTACAAACTTCTTGTTGTGTTCTCATTCTGTCCCCATAACCCGGTATCATTAAAATTTCGATTTTTTGAGTTTCAGTTAAATGATCCATTTTGTGTAAATAATTTGTGTAAAAATATTGACAATGTCAGATATTCCAGGTAAACTTACATGTGCAGGTATTTGTAGGTAAAACACATTAAGTATTACTTTAATCTTAATTCTTTCAGAAACTGTTATCGTTAGAAAAAAATACTTTATTCAAAAAGTATACACGATTTTAAGCAGAACTCAAAAACTGAATCAAATATAGGGTGTTCCGTTTAAAAAAACGAAGTTAAATTCGATTTCAGAAAAACGGTAAACTTGGCAACGACGCGTAGCTCACCATTCGAACCTATGAGTACATAGTTTCATAAAAATTGGATAAACGGTGTGGGAGGTATTTCGAGCGTTCCATATTTATGTTACACTCTGTATAAATCGTAGCTTTTAAGTTTTTATTTATCACTTGAAAACGGTTGGACATACATCACTAACCCAAAGGTTGTGCATCAATTAACAGATAAAGGCAATGGAAGTCCAAGACTTTAGTGTTATTGAAATTTTTATTTGTTTTCTTACAAGCCTTATTAAGTGGCAATAAATTTTCTAGGACTTTGTTAGTATTTTTAAATAATAAGATAATTATATAATTTGCATTTCCGCGTATTTTTAGCAAAATAGAAAATAAATAATTAAAATTAAAAATAACTTAATTAAAACACCGTTTTCATGATAATTAAAGATTTTTAGATTTTCAACAAGAACTATTATAAAATAAAGGGTGTGCTATACCTAAAGTCCAAAATTTCTGTCAGTGACTCATTTAATACCGGCCACCCAACCGACGAAGCGGCTGAATAAAAATATGACACTAGTAAATGATTTTTAAGCCTATGATATACTTTTCCGCTCAAATAACAGTGAACCGGCCAAAAGTTTCATCGCCACGTTGTCATAATTCGCGAAAATGAGTTACCAGCCAGCCATCGCACTTAAAATAGCACACCAGTATGTATTGAAGTCATTGTTATCGAGAAGGCAATAAAAGTAGCAACACACATTCCTTAGTTTACAACTTGAACAACTTTATTTAGTTATTATTGATTATGGACAGATTTTGTAAGTTTAAATTTTAATTGCTATACAGGGTATTTTCTAAATATTATAAATTTCTAATAATTGTAGTATATAGATATTGTTTTGTGCCAATTTTATAATAGTTTATCTTATTTAGTGTATATAATTGTATATAAAGATTTAGTGTTGTTAAGTGCTTTTAATTCTGTAAACTATGAATATTAACCAACCTTTAACTAGTTATCCGCCTACAAAAAAAAACTCAGTTAACGTTAAAAGAACGAATAATGGTTAAAAATGTTTACCATGAGATTCGGAAACGAAATCCAGAACTAACCACTTTGGATGCTGCAGAGATATGTGCAACTTTAACAAAGGTTTTTTCACGTACGGTATTCAGAGTTTTAAAAGGCAAAAAAATCAATATTAGTAATTATTCGGATACTGGAAGATGCGATTTTTTCGCTATTTTTTTGCACACTTTTTACTTTTCGATTGTTAAACATGAATCAGAAGATGTTTTTTTGGCTGCCTCTTATAGTATTTAAAAACTAATAATAATTGAATTGTTTAATTCCATTTTACGGCATATTCCTTTAAATTCTGTCATTTGCACGAAAACATATTTAAAAAACGCATACTATGTTAATATTAAAAAAAAAACACTTAAAAAGTAAGGAAAAAACCTTAATTTTCAATAAAAAGTAGGTAAAACGTTTACGTCCGAATTCAACTCGAAATTCTAAAAATGTTGACCTGTTACCAGGTTGTAATAGTTTTCTTTATGACATTTTTATAAGGTATGCGAACCTTGCTTCGCTCGACCCGCAATGTTTGATCAAAAATATTCTCGATATGGAAATCCTAAATATGAAACACGAAAGACCCGAAATTGTTATTGGATTCTACAAGCTGATGATCTCAGAGCTTTCGTGTTCCTTATATAGTGGATATTTTTGATGAAGCAATGCGTGTGAATATCGTATTTAATATTGAAATTGCAAGATCGGTGGTGAATTGGCAAGTCGGTGTAACTTGGATTGTCTATCGTTCTGCTTTTACATCTTTTTTAATTTATGTTAAGACTAAAATTTTATTATTTTTTCATGTAGCAAAATAAAATCAGAGAAGGTAGAATTAAAGTAAAAATGTATTTTTTTTGGAAAAACGATGAAAAATCGCCAAAAAACTCAAATTTGTGATCTATGACCTCAAAATAGGAGGTGTGCAAAATTAAGCAAAAAAATACATTTTTCATTAATCCGAATAATACCAAAATAATATAGGCTTGTTACTAATTTAAAGGCTTGATGAAAATGTAAGAAAATAACTTTTGCTTGTAAAAAATATTTTCATGTTTTGACGAAATGTTATCATTTATTTTCTAAAATGCATACGCCACTGGAATTGATTCCCCTGACCCCACACAACCCGTGGCACTCTAAAAGCGAGCCATGCGTCATTGACAGAAATTTTGGACTTGAAGTATAGAAGGTATGAGTGTTTTAGGAAGAAAAAAATGTAAAGGCAGTTGCAACTGGAATTGTTTTAACTTATTAAAGGTAAAGTAATTGCAAAAACACCAAAATTTCAGTCGGTATTTTAAAAAAATATATAAATTATTCCAACGACGAAAATGTACCCATAATTAAATGGCATTATGCGGGAAACAGTTTTAGAGCAGTATCTAAAATGTTTTCAGTTTATTGCCCAACCAAGCCCATTCCGTCCATTTCAACTATTAATCGTATTGTCAGTAAGTGCGAGTCCAAAGGTACCGTAATAAATTATTGTAAATGTTTAACTCAGGATATTGAAAATAGAGCCGTAAAAAGAGAGAACAGAGATCTTAATATTCTACTGAGTGTGGAGGAAACCAAAATGGATAGTACGAGGGTTCTTGGGCAAGAGGTAAATAAACATCGTACAACGGTATTGTGCACTTTAGAAAAACACAAATATTATTCGTATAAATTGGAAAAACATCAAGAGCTGCATGAAGGAGATTAAGAGCGAAGAATGGCATTTTGTTTTGAAATGATGGAAAGAGCAAATAACGATAGGAATTTTTTAAGAAATATTTGTTTCGCCGATGAATGTATACACATTCACCCTCAACAACGAACCAAATGTTTAGAATTGCCCTTATTGAAGCCAAGAAAATGAACATCACTTTGTTCATACTCGGACACAATATCCCTAAAAACAAATGTATTCGTGGGAATCAACGGACCATATCATTGGAGCCTTTTTTATGGACTATAACCTGACAGCAGAAACCTATTTGGACTTATTTCAAAATCAAATTGGACCCGCCTTGAAAGAAGTTGTTCGGAAAGATCAAATGATCTGATATTAAATGAATGGTTGCCCTGCCCATAATGCCCGTATGGTTAGAGAGTACCTGGAAAATGCTTTTAACGGCAATATTATTGGTCCACGGTACCGGATATTTTGGCCAGCCAGGTCACCTGATCTTTCACTGAATGACTTCTTTCTGTGGGGTCACTTAAAAGTGTCATTTATAAAAGTGTAAAATTTGTGAATCTAAACCAGCTACAAAACGCTATTTCGTTAGAACGTAATAAAATTTCGCAATATCAACTCAACAACGTTAGAAATGAATTTTATGATCGGTTGGGATATTGTTTAGCTGTTAATGGGGGGTTGTTTGAACATTTAATAAATTAATCTTTTTATGTAATTCCCTATTATTTTTAAAAAAGTTATTGTATTTTATTTCATTTTCTTTTCCCACACCTAGTACAACATTATGAGTTCACCGTGTCTTTAAAAGTGTTAGACAATGTAATGGTTTCAATAACACTAAAATCTTGGACTTCCATTGTCTTTATTTGTTAATTGTTCACAACGTTTCGGTTATGATGATCCCAACCGTTTTTAAGTATAACTAAAACTATTCCTAAAGCTACGACTTATACTATCCTTGTTCACCGAAGTTGACCACTTTTCACGGTTCAGCAAGGGCAGCCAATATTCGGAATTTCTACACTAGGTTTCAAATACATTTTGGTTGTTTACAATAATTGCAGCTTCTTTAAATTTTCTTTTCTTCCAGGGTTTCTTTTTGAATGGTTTTTGCTTCCGACCATTGTATGCGGTGTTGTTTGACCAGCGTGTCCCGGCAATCCCTGATTTGACGTTTCACCTCTTTCGTATGTTTTGTGTTCTTTAATCTTACTTCGAGGGCTCTTTTCCCCGATGTATACCTCACCACATTTCACAGGAATTTGGTAGATACAGTCATTGTTTGAAACATTATTGTCTGGTCTCGTTTTGGTGAGGATACTTCTTGGTAGTTATTTAAATGCCGTTTTAATATTGTACTTATTGGCGATTCTGCGGATCTGTTCCGAATTTCCCTTTAATGTATGGAATTGTCATGAACGAGACTCTACGTGACCAAATATTCATGACAATTCCATACATTAAAGGCTCGGAAAAATCCAATCCAGAGTCAAAAACCTTTAACCCAAACTACTCAAAAGTATTCACCAAGACGCCAGACAATATGTTTCAAACAATGACTGTATCTACCAAATCCTGTGAATCTGGTGGTATACATCGGGAAACAATGAGACCTCTCGAGTAAGAGTAGCACAAAAACAAGGGCGGTGAAAGTCAAAGTGGCTTCCGAAGCTGGCAAAAAACACCGCTACAATGGTCGGAGCAAAACCATTCAAAAAGAAACCCACTGGAAGAAAAGAAAATTTAAAGAACTGCAATTTTGAAAACCAAAATGTATTTAGCAAACCTAGTGTAGAAATTAATATCTGACTGCGTTGAACCGTGAAAAGTCGGTCAAGCTTCGGTGAACAAGGGAAGTTAAGTCGTAGCTTTAGGAATAGTTTTAGTTATCACTTGAAAACGGTTGGAGATACATCACTAACCGAAACGTTGTGTAACAATTAACAAATAAGACATGAAGTCCAAATTTTGTGTTATATTATGAGTTCAGTTCTCTCTTTTTTCGGATCTATTTTCGATCTTTTGAGTTAAACATTTACAATTATTTATTGCGCTGGCTTTGGACTCGAATTTACTGACAATACGTTTAATGGTTAAAATGGACCAGATAGGCTTAATGGGCAAATAAATTGAAAATATTTCAGATACTGCTATTGGTTCATTTAAATTCTAGTATGATTGATGATTTTTTTAATGATCGATCAATAATTGTGAATATATTTTAGTGGTAAAAAAACATAGTAGTTTTATTTATCAGTGTTCTTTATGATGATTAATTACCACATAGTAACGGCTAATAGCATCAATTTTTTGAAAAAAGCAAGTACAGCTTACCAAGCCACCCTGTTCTTCAGACTTAGCCTCAAATACAAAAAAGCGAGCCAAAACATCTGGTTCAACCAAGAATGCCTCAGACATAAAGTTTTTCCTAAGTACGTAAACATAAAAACGAGAAGCAGATCAGCAGCCTCAGACTTCGCAATCCAGAGGGCCAAAACCATATGGATGAAGCAAGAATGTAAACATCAATTCTCCAGAAGATTTGTATTACAAAACTATATAAAGGTAATCCATTCTGAATTAACTTTTAAACTCCACTCCGTTGAATTTGATATTTTAGTAGATGATATTAGATTAAAAATTAGCGAAATTATTCACAAAAAATTTTTTTATTCAATCTAAAAAACTTGAACATTTAAAATCACACAATAGTTCTCAATCAGATATGCAAACACAACAGCCCAATAACACTTTCAGTGAAAGAGTCATAAATTTATCAAATGTAAATTTCAGTAATCAAGAAATTGACTTACTTTCAAAAGGTCCAAAATTTTTACCCCATATAAATAGTAAAACTATTATTGATTCTATTATCTCGGAAAGTGCACTAGCACTCAATAAAATAAAAGATACAGAAAACACAGACATAACAACAGGAACCATCAAAAAACATATAAATTCCGCCAATTAAAATTCTAATACTACAGATTCAAACATAGTTAAAAGCATAAATAACAAAACAAAAGACAATGATCTAATAATAACAAAAGCAAATAAGTCAAATGCAACAGTTATCATACCAAAAGTTGAATATATGAATAAAATAGAAGAATTTATTCAATCCGAAGATATAACAGAAACTAAAAGTGATCCTACAAAATATTTTCCAACAAAACTAAAACAAACTCTATCAAACACAACAGCAATTTTTTCAGAATACGACAAAAAAAGAATGATCAATATGAACCCCCAAGCTCCCAAACTATATGGACTTATAAAAAATCATAAACCGGGAAACCCTATTCGCCCAGTTGTATCATACATAAACAGCCCCACTAGAGAATTAAGTAGTACCCTAAACTCAATGTTCAAACAACTAACCAATTTTAAACCAAAAAATAGCTTAAATAACTCACTAGATCTTGTTCAAAAACTTAACAAAAAAACTCCTGATAATTCAATATTAGTTTCCTTTGACATAAAAAGCATGTTTTCTAATATACCAACAAACGAATGCTTAGTACTTATTGATGAAATTCTACAAAAAGCCAATATTAATCCTATAATTGCTACCGAAATTCTATCCTCTTTTGAAACATGTTTGTCACAGACGTATTTCCAGTTTAATAAGTTCTACTTACAACACACAGGCCTACCAATGGGTTCGCCTCTTAGCCCCCTTTTGGCAGATATTTTCATGTCAGATATAGAAAATAAAATTCTTAGTTCAGATCTAGGCAAAAACCATATTCACTTTTGGTACAGATATGTTGACGATGTTCTCGCATGCTTTAAAGGTACAAACAGACAACTTCAGAATTTCTTACATTATATTAACAGTGTTCACCCAAAAATTCAATTCACTTTAGAAAAAGAAGACAACAATGAAATAAATTTCTTAGATTTAACCATATCCCACGTAAATAATCAGTGCACTTTTAAAGTTTATAGAAAACCAACATTTACAGGTATTACTATCCCCAATGACTCTTTCCACCCTATTCAACATAAACTCGCTGCATACAATTCAATGATACATAGAGCACCCTCTTTGCCTCTCTCTGAAGGAGAGCTACAGAAAGAACTTTGTACCATTGAAAATATTGCACAATCAAATAAATTCTCCAAACAAACCATAAAGAAATTAATAACCAAAAAACAAAAACGCTTAACTTTTCAATTAATCTATCCAAAAATTAAAGATCAAGAAAATAACCAAAAATATGTATCCTTATCGTATTGCGGCACCCTATCAGAAAAAATAGCCAACACTCTATCCAAACACAATATTAAAGTTACTTTTAAATCTCAGAACAATATATCGAATATTATTTATAACGCTAAAGATAAAACCAACAAATTTAATAATTTATAAGTTGAAATGTTCAGAATGTGATAACTTTTATATAGGACAAAGCGGTAGGAGCATAAAAACTCGCTATTTAGAGCATTTTAGATCATATAGACTACAAAAAACAGACTCTACTTTTGCTAATCATTGTTTAGAACAAAAACACAAATTCCCTAATTTAAATAATATCGAAATATTACACTATTCAACCAAGGGCCATAAATTAAACTATCTGGAATCCCTAGAAATGTACAAAGGCAATAAAAATAATAATGAACATCTGCTTAATGACCAAACCGAACTTGTATTTTCCCCGCTATTTACTGTCGCCAAACCATAATAAACTGTTAATGGCTCCGCCGCTTCCTAAGAATATATTTACCACTTAGAGGTATAAATTCACCTTATTTTTGTATTGATACTTTAGTCCGAAAAAAATTTTGTTTGAAAATGACTCTGTGAGTTGAAACTGCAGTAAAAATAATTGTGAATATATTTTAGTGGTAAAAAAACATAGTAGTTTTATTTATCAGTGTTCTTTATGATGATCGATAGTAATAATTGTTATTAGTCCAACTTATTGTTAAATTAAATAAAAGGTTTGATAAAAAATACTGTTAACGTGTCTTTTACTTTGAATGTAATGGTTGTGAGATTGATGAAACGAAAAAAAAAAACATTCCTTGTATTCGGCTGTACGTCAGATTTGACAAAGCCTTATAACAAATTGTTTGCTGGTGGCTGGGGTCTGTTTGGTTTTACCTGAACCGAAAATAAAATCAAATAACTTAGAAACCACCTGACATATCTTTCTCAATTTTTCCACAGGTTATTAGAATACTAAATCGAATTTACATTCCAAATCTCATAGCTTTATGTCGAACCGTTACGTAGTTATGATAGGAAAAAACACACTAAAACGTTAAACGTAAAAATTAAGACTTACTTTTTTGGACCGCTTAAAAACGTGATGAGAAATACACTCCTCCGTTTCACATTTATTAAACAAAATAAATTCACAAATTTCACCACGTTTCAATTAGTAAGAAAAACTAATTTTCCACCCAATTTGTCAATCAAAAATATCGTTTTTTAAATAAACCCAAACGATGTAGATATGTTTCGGGAAACTAATTTCAAACAAAAATACTGAAGTTATTTTAGTTTTGGCACCATTAAACCGCCACATAAACACACATTTTATCGGTTAATGATCAGTAAGATGATTTTTGGTCTGTTATGTAGTTTTAATAGTAGTTTTTTTGTGTAAATTTTACACAGCCTAGCTGTATACGTAGGTTGGAAAGGCTTGGCATATAGCTTTTTGTTAGTTACACGACAAGTTTTTCCAGGACGCAGTTCAAATATTCTTATTGAAAATGTTATAGAACCTACAAATAGACTGGGCCTAAAAGGGTGGTTGTTTTAATGTTTGTTAATACTCAACATGGTTTGTTAAAGAAAACACAGGCATTTAGGTTACAACAGTTTGTAATTCCCTGTTGTATACAATCCTGACTTAAATCTATAGTTTAAAGTATCATTCATTCTTCATACATTCACACTGATTAACTTAGCATTAACAAGACTAAAAACATTTGCCCCAAATTAAATGTTTATTAATTAGAGCATGAAATCAAGTTTAAATTACAGTCACGAATCAAAAGTTACTTATAGTAAATAGACCGCAAATATTTGGGCGCAATGTCTGTATTGCTTTTATAAGAAAACACACTAATATGATAAATCTCTGCAAAGTTTTTTCTGGTTTTCTGTCTTTTACTAAAGCCAGATTTTTATCTTTTACTAAGGTCCTATTAGAATAATGAAAAAAATGTACTTATATTTATTTCTTAGTAACAAAAAGGATATTTTTACTTGTTTACATTTGTCCTTTTAAAAAATTACTTAAACTTTAAGATTTTTCTAAAACCTGTATTTATAGCTATTTATGTATCAAGGGCGTTACTGGGACTATAATGCCCTGAAGGTCGAAATAGATTTCGACCTGATGGGCATATAGTCCAATAAAGCCGTGGTGCTACAATGCTTTATGTTTTACCAAAAAGGAGTTTTTCAATGACTAATTACATTATTTATTCGCAATATAAAAAATAAGTTGCACCTGTACCTGTATACGTAAGTAGATAATGACTGGTGTTAAGTTTGACTTTGATGTTTCTGTCAGTTAGTCAGTTGGCATTTTTTATTTAACGATTTGCTCAAAATGGAAGAAATTCCACAAAATATAAGAGAAAAGGCCATAAAAGCGACCGAAAATCTCTTGCCAGTTAAATCAAGGCAACAGTATGATCGGGAGTATGGCATATTTGGTATTTGGAAAGATGCGAACGCAATTCTCCAAATAACCGAAAACGTTTTAATGGCATATTTCCAGGAACTGGTAAATTATTGATTTTATTTTAATACATATGTTTAACAAACTTTATTATTTTTAGTCGGAAAAATACAGTCCGAACTCTCTCTGGACCAAGTATTCCACCCTAAGGTCTACGTTGATGGTCTATGAAAATATAGACATTTCGCAATACCATCGTCTTATATCTTTTTTAAAAGTTAAATCGAAAGGATACGTCCCGAAGAAGTCTAAAGTTTTGGACGGAGAACAAATATTAAAATTTATTAAGAAGGCTCCTGATGATATCTACTTGGTAACAAAGTCATATTGGTAATGGGTGTTTTTTGGAGGTTTAAGACGAGATGAGTTGGTCAAAATGACCATTGATGACATTAAAGATAGAGGAACAGTCTTGGTTATAAAGGTACCAGAAACTAAAACTTCAACTTCAAAAAGTTTTACTATCATTGAAGAAGATTTAGGCGCTTTAAATTTAATAAAAAAGTACACAACATTAAGACCAGCTGGAATAAAGGAGCGAAGATTCTTTCTTACCTATAGAAAGGGTCTATGTACAGTACAACCCATTGGAAAAAATACCATAGGAAGCGTCCCAACATTGATCGCAAAATTTTTAAAACTGGATAATGCAGAAGCTTACACCGGCCACTGTTTGCGTCGCACATCGTCAACTTTACGTTGAGGCAGGTGCTTCGTTTGAAACGCTAAAACAACATGGGAAATGGAAAAGCTCTTCAGTAGCTGAAGGATATATAGAAGAAAGTATTTCATCCAAAAACAAAGTAGCCAAAATGATTGCCAATTCAGTTATTTCCGAGGTTAATTCCGTATCGACTATTGAAAATTCTTTAATGGACTGTTCTTCTATACAAAATAGCGTTAGTGCTACCACCGCTGCTACCATCACAAAAAACACCGACCATTCTATAGTGGGATCAGCTACATTTTCCGGGACATTTCAAAATTGTAATTTTTATTTTGGAAACAAAGTTTAAATTTTAGTATTGTTTAAAGAAAAAATTATTTTTTGTATAAACTTGATCTTTATTGTGAGAGAAATAAAATTGGATAAGCAATAAAATTTCCATATTAGCGCATTAGGGCATTATAAGCGGGCATTATCATAATGCCCGCTTATAATGCCCTAGGTGTGATAGCAGGTATTATTGCTATCATAACATATTCCGTTTCTAAGGTATTATAGATCAATAATAGATAGGTAAAACATAAAAATTATAACAACCAAAAACTGATCTGGTAGCTGTCACACCTGCCCACGGAAACCTGAAGCATCCAATAGCTATTACTTCAAACAAGCCAAAAAACGAAAATCCATTTTCTTTTTTGCACCTTTGGAACATTTGAAACAAGAAAACTTTTATATTCTAGGAAAGATTAAACACTTTTCCTTGATTTACAACAGGAGTTGCATTTTTTATAGAAAAAATTATGCAAAGTTATGTTTAAAAAAATTATGTCATACTCAACAATAATGACTTTTCTGTAACTATGGTGTCACTATAATATAGTAAATTTTTAGCAGGTGGAAAAATATCCCAATAAACCGGGTTGAAGTGTTCAGCATTTTTGTTCAGGATCGGAATGGATAAGGTTTTTTTTTTAATTTTTAGGGAATATTGCTTGTTGCAATTAAAATAATTACAGAGTGTTTTAGCAACACAATGACTAAAACATGGTTCTAGAAAAGACCTAGCTAGGAGGAAAAACCATGTAGACATTAGGATTTAGAAATAGGAAATACAGCAATGCAATATAGGTCGCACCGAAAATGTCTGCAGACTAGAAAAAATACAGCTTATTTGTGAGGAAAAACTGCTTTATTGTTTTTCCAAATAATCATTTTTAAACTGAACACATTTATTTATTTGATAAAGCAATTAGTAAATCGTAAATGCCATTTTTCTTGGGTCACTTAAAAAACACGGTTTTCAAACGCAGAAACAGCTTTATTTGGATTTGAAAAACACTGACCATGCATTGTATCTTTAAGTTTTGGGAACAAAAAGAAGTCACATGGTGACAGGTCGGGACTGTAAGGTGGATGTTTTAATAATTTTACCTTCGACTGCTATAAAATCATTTTGCTTACAGCGCCGTATGCGACGAAGCATTGTCGTGGTGCAAAACTATTTTGCTTCTTGGACTGCTTGAGGCAAACAGTGTACAATAGAGCATTAACTGCCCGTTGATCTTCCAATGAAATCGTTGTGATTGGCGCCCTTTTTCTCAACACTGCGGCCCTATCTAACTTTAACCGAATTTGGATCAGTTGAAGACACCCATTGAACATTGAAAATCCATGTTTCGTCAACAGTGATAATATCGCAGACAGCATTTGATCTACCATTGTTGTATTTTATTAGAATTTCTGTGCACCATTTAACGCGATGTGCTTTTTGAGCTTCGAGGAACCCAACGACAACAAACTTTAAGATGATGGTGCAAGATCTTTTCGATTACAGTTATTTCAATCCTCAAAGTACCCAAAATAATTTGATATGTTCCACGATAGTCTTCTTCTATCATTTGTTGAAAAGTTGCCTAGACAACGTGAAATTTCCACTTACTCACGAACGCAGAACAATCGAACCTGTTTGCCTGTATTGTCAATTAGAAACGTCAAAATCAGTCAAAATGAGTCGATTTGGTCATGTACACGATGAAGAAATAGATAAAGTAATAAGAAAACGATTTCAGTTATAGTTTTAATTATGTTGCATGAAATTAACAATTGTATGACAAAAAAACCATTTTAATAGTATAATACTTCCATATTTTTTCATTCTAGAAATATTCTCCCTAAATACCGCTCGTGCATAAAAGTTAACCAAATAATTTTCATTTAAGCTTGTTATACAAATCCCATTATTATAAATAACTAGCTTTCATGAAAATTATCGGTAAATTTTAAGCACTCGCACCCCCGACAATTTTTCTATACAAACTTTTATTTCCATTTTAACCCTTTCTCCAACAAATGTAAATTTAAAAAGTATTAAAACGGATCATTAATTTCATATTTCTAAGGCAGGAAATGATAAAGTTCCATACAAACTTTCATCCCCCATTTTTGCCCCTTTAAAAAGGGAGTTTAGTTATTTTTAAATGTTGTTATTATGCTTATGTATATCAACTCTTTAATTCATTCTTATATTATTTTGTAAAAGGAACAATTAAAAAATTAAATAATCTTTCATAAACCACCAAGAAATACGTAGTGTAATTCAAGGAAATATCAGTATTAACACAACGAACTTCCTTATCCTGTCCAGTTCAATTACTCACAAGTCTAAGCTGTAAAGCTAACTTTGTCTATGTGGAATTCAATGAATTCTTAATGGATTTTCCAATCGTGTTTAGGTCAAACTCATGGCTAACAACTAGTTGCTTAGATATTCAACGATTTTATGCAGTTATTTCGGTTTTTAGTTATTTTTATTTGTGATTCACAGCGAATTTGGTAGATACAGTCATTATTTAAAACATTGTTGTCTGGTCTCGTCTTATTGTTAGTAAAAATACTTCTTTGAGTTATTTGGAATTTAAATGACGTTTTAATATTATACCTATTCGCGATTCTGCGGATATTTTCCGAAGTTCCTTTAATATACGGAATTGTCACTAGTAATACCATTAGAAATCAAATTATTTCCAAAAATTTTTTCGAGCTAACGAATATTTTGAAAATTATCCAAATGCCAGGCATAATTTTCTCAAATTTTTCGTAAAGCGAGAAGGAATTTGCTGGCATAATTTTATTTCGAATGGTATTTGGTAAGAAAATTTCACACCAATAATTATTGACGTTTATAATAAAAAAACATATTGATAGGGAAGCATTGAAAAAAAAAATTTCTACCAAATTTAGTTAAATAGAAGCATCACTTTCGGATGTAATATATCTTATATTACTTTCGAATACTAAGTTTATTTTACTAAAACCGGTAGAAAATTTTCTTTCAGCAATAAGTATACCAAGGGTTTACATATACTTTATAACATGTAAGCTTTAAGGATGGTCCAAAATTTTTTTCTACCACTTTTAGTTACATAGAAGCATCAGTTTTGGATTTAATATATCCTACATTACTTTCAAATATTGAGTTTACTTTACTAAAACTGGTAGAAAATTTTATTTTAGCAATAAGTCTACCATAGATCTATGCCCTATAAAACCTGGGCGTTAAGGATGGTTTTAACCTTTTTTTTACCAATTTTAGTTACATAGAAACACCAGATCTGTATGTAATATATTTTATATGATTTTTTAATATTAAGTTTACTCTACTAAAGCTGGTAAAAAATCTTATTTTAGCAAAAAGTTTACCATGCATAGACCTATATTTCTTAACAACTAAAGACGGCCCAAACTTTTTTTACCGATTTTAGTAACATTGAAACACCAAATTTCTTATATTTTTTCATAACATTGACTCTAGTTTACTAAAATTGATAGAATGTTTTAGTAAAAATATGTGGAAATTTATCAACACAAAGTCTTTAATATTGTATTGTTTTAGGTAATATGTATTTTAAAAACGCTTGGTTAAAAATAATACATATTGTTGATTATATTTTAATTTTTGACCCTGTTTATTGAATCTGTATTACTAATATAGTTAAAAACTATTTTTATTTTTTCGTTTTATATATCTGCAGCGATCTAGCATCTGGCAAAACACCCACTAAATATTATTAGTTTTATCCAAGGAAGTTTAAAGGTGTATGGAAGCCCAATGTCCAGCCCAGTATGAAAATAAGTGTCAAGAGTTGGCCCCGCCGATTCTGCGCAATAACAAAATTCCACGAAATAATTTAATGTGTTACCTACTTACACACTGATAATTCAGTGTGTAGTTAGGCAACACATTATACTTTTATGAGAGCCGGAGTACCGTCGTCGTCTCATCATTCGTCATTTTCGTTGTGGTTTGTGCCCTTTACGCCGTATTAGTTTCGATTGTTTTGCTTTGTGTGATTATGTTTTATGGTTGCAGAAGTTTTTTGGATTGATTAAAACCTTTTTATTTTAGTGATTAGTGTTTATTAAATTGTGACTATAATTTTTTGTTTATTGTTTGTTACTTATAATATCGTAACAAATGACTAGAGGTTGTATGGTTTTGTCTTGCAAATCCAAGGGTAACATACCCGGCATTTTTGACTTTAGGTAAGTATTTGTCATATTAAAATTAGGTGCTTCTTATGACACGTAACGTTAGGTAACCGAATAAATAATAAGATATCAATTATGAATAATAGAAAATCAAAATTTCATAGGAAATGGCAGTGAGAAAAGTAAGGCAATCTTAACTATCTTTTAGATGATTTCCACAATGTTTGTGTATTTCTGTGGATTATTAAAAAGAAATAAGGTTTACATTTAGGTACTTTTATTTCATTTAATAATTTAGTACATTTTTTTTAAGGATCAGGCAAATTTTAATATATACAGGTCCCTCTAATTGAATGAAAGAAAGTACAATTTTATGTTAAAGTTCCTTTTTGCGTTTTTTGTATTTGTTTAAAAAGAAATTAGATTTTTGGTTTCTTAAACTTACATTATCAACTTTTTACGCTCGACATACTGTAGACACATAATATTTAACTAATACTGTTACAATGGATACCTAGGTACCAAAGGTTACTAAACATTTTTAAACACTGTTATTCTGTCTCATAAATGTTTGTTATTAGTGAAAAGTATATGCCTAAAAAGCAGTTATAAAATTTTTCACCTTTTAATGTACAAGCAGAATCTTAGAATTAGATTAAACTCATTTACACTATCTTGCCCTTCTTTTATCACAAAATTGGTGATAAGTACATGAAACAATCATAAAATGTTTGAAATTAAAAAATCGTGTCTTTATTTATTTACAAAGATATTTTGGTAAAAATACAAAACTCCCAAAAATATCGACCATTTAAATAGAAGGCTGTAAAGTGGCGCCATTTATTCTTTCCATATTATATCAGATGATATAAAATCCAATATTACACAATAATTTTAAATATTATAAGGTAGTATCGTTTAATAACCAACAATTTTCTGCAAAAAAAAGACAGTAAGTGTTTGAATTTGACATTTGATGATGTCAACTTTATAGATAGTAACAAAGAATTATGGAAGTCCGGCCCCGACCTACTATTCATTGCGCAAACTCCGCGGGGCCAATCCTCCTATTTCCGTTGCCCTGCACGCCTGGATAATTTTGTTCTACAGGGTTTCCATACACCTTTAAACTTCCTTGGTTTTATCTAGAAGGCTATGCTTATTTTGAAGACAACTGTCACCATAAATGTTTCTACCAAAGCTCTTTGTTAAACTTGTAGACTTGCTATTGATTGTTCATCGAAAAATTAAGTGTTTTTTTTTTAAATAAATAGTTTTGTAAAATATAACATTTGCATTTTATGAAAAAAAAAATCGGATGTCAAAACACATCACCGTACTATGCCCTTTTTGGAACAGCTCGTTGCAGAATACGACAGTGAATTAGAAGAGGATAATTTGTTCTCAATTGAGCAACGATTTCTAACTGAACAATCAAGAAAATACAGATTGCTACAAAGACAAGAGTTAAACACAATTGTTTCTAAATATTTTCTGTATCTTCTATCTAATATTATCTGTATCTTGCTCAAATGGCAGTAAAGCTTTCTGGTCCTTTGCCAAAAATATTAGTCAGAACTTTTGCACAAATTCTTTTCCACCCCTAACCTCTGAAGATGGAATTGTCTCTACCTCCAAAGAAAAAGCGCAACTATTTGCCAAACAATTTGCTGCCAATTCTACGCTTAATCCTCCTACTAATCTCCCCCTTCCAACAGTTGTCCCTGTCTCTCATAAAATGTCCGATATAATTTTTAAAGTTAAACAGATCAAGCGTATTCTTTCTTCTCTTTATACTAAAAAATCGTCTGAGCTGGATGGCATACCAGAAATCGTCTTAAAAAAATGTGCTCCCGAGCTTGCACTCATCTTAACTCGCCTCTTTCGAATCTCTTACGACACAGGCATTTTCCCGGAGAGTTGGAAAGCTGCACGAGTGCAACCTGTCCCCAAAAAAGTCTCCCTTTCAACTATAGACCTATATCTCTTGTTTCAGTTGTTTGCAAAGTAATGGTAAAATTCATTAATTCCCAAATCTTAAAGTATCTGGAAAAACATAAGATCTTACATGATAGACAATATGGATTCCGTCACAGTAGATCCACAGCTGATCTTCTTTCCTTTGTCTCACACAACTGGAACAAGTCCCTTAAGTTTCTTGGTGAATCCCAGGTCGTTGCTCTTGACATATCCAAGGCTTTCGATCAGGTCTGGCATGATGGGCTTCTTAACAAACTTCCTTCTTACGGTCTTCCACCTAAGCTTTGCTCTTGGCCGTCCAGTTTCCTTTCCAATCGACGTATATCAGTTAGTGTAGATGGTCATTCCTCCAGCTTCTACCAAATTAATGCTGGGGTGCCCCAGGGCTCAGTGCTGGCACCCACGCTCTTTCTTCTACACATTAACGATCTTCTCTCTTCCACAATCAATCCCATTCATAGTTTTGCTGACGATAGTAGCCTCCACTCTAGTATTCAATTTCTTAAGTCACCGTGTAATCCTGATTTCAAAAGCAAGCGCAGGTCAATGCAGATATCTCTTTCACAAGACCTCAGACTTATCTTGGATTGGGGCGCCAAAAATCTTGTTCAGTTTAATACCTCGAAAACACAGTCATGTTCCCTGTCGCGAAACAAGTCTGCAAATGCTCATCCCTTACATATGAGCGGCCAAGTTCTGCAGAACAAAGAGTCGTTTAATCTTGTCGGCAATACTTTTGAGAATAACCTCAACTGGCACAAACACATTTTATCCATAGCTTCGGCAGCTTCAAAAAAGATTGGATTTCTTTTCCGAGCCAGAAAATATTTCTCTTCTTCCAATCTGTACACTCTGTATGTATCCCAAATCAGACCCTCTTTAGAATATTGTTCTCATGTCTGGGGAATGGCGTCCCCTACAACACTTAGCATTCTGGACTCCACTCAAAGAAGAGCCGTTCGTCTTATTAATGATCCAACGCTCACAGAAAGGCTTCCTCTTCTTGCCCACCGTCGAGCTGTAGGGGATCTGTCGCTCTTCTATAGGTATTTTCACGGCTTCTGCTCAGAGGAGTTGGCTAGTATAATTCCTTCTCTGGCAGCTCCCAACAGAGCAACACGTAGTGCAACTTTTATGCATCCTTTACAGTTCAGTTAGAGAGGCCCCGATCTTCCCGCTTTCTTCGTTCCTTCATCCCTAGAGTGTCAAGACTATGGAACCTGCTGCCCGCAGAAGTTTTTCCTTCTCCTCCCAATCTCCAAAAATTTAAGTCCCGTGTGAACAAACTGCCTCTCACCACACTGAAGACACCCACGGTACGTTAGTACTTAGGCATCAGCCTTCGTGGACTGTCCCAAGATAAAAAAAAATTATTTACAACACAGACATTTATTTATTAGAAGTTATCAATTTGATTATTCGCCTTTGAAAAAGGAGGAAGTAAAAAAAGAATTCAAGGTACATTTAGAAATTGTTGCGAAATCGTTTGTCTGTCAAGTAAATAAAATTATAATATTTTCAATTGTCACCTTTTTTTATATCCAAAAATTTTTGACTGTAATACCCTCCAGGGTAACCCAGGAAGAGAAAATTTCCGAAAAAATACATAGGTTACCATGGCAACATTGAGAAATGCTTGTATTTTATTGGTCAAAAAATGTTGGTGTGAAATTTTCATAAATATTGGGTCCTGTGGAGTCTTATTCGAGTTTCTAGTCTAATTTTGATATATGTGGATTGTTTTTTTTTTTGAAGGTATACATCTGGGAATCAAAAGACCACTTGAAATAAGAAATGAAGAACACGAAAAATATATTGAACGAGGTGAAACGTCGAAGCCAGGGATTGCCGAACAAGCATAGTCAAAACAACACCGCATACAAAGGTCGGAAGCAAACATTATTTATAAAGAAAACCGCTGAAAGAAAAGAAAATTTAAAAAAGCTGTACTAATTGTAAACAACCAAAATATATTTAGCATGCCTAGTATCGACATTCCGAACATCTGGCAGCCGTTGCTAAACCGTGAAAAATCGATCAACTTCGTTGAACAACGGATAGTATATAAGTCGTAGCTATAAATAATAGTTTTTAGTTATCACTTGAAAACAGTTGGAGATACATCACTAACCGAAACGTTGGGTATCAATTAACAAATAAAGACCATGAAAGTCCAAGATTTTATTGTTAATGATTATATTTCTTTTAATTAACTTTTATTGCTGGAAAAGTGTCTACTATTGTTAAAAGCTTTTTGCATCATGTGACTCAGTTTAATTACGGTTATATTTACTTTGAAATCGAAATAATTATTATGCTATCGAACAATTATTTTAATAGATTATAAACTTTACGCGAAACAAACATAGTGCTTTGTTATAGCTAATAGAATTTTAATAAGCTTATTTATATTATTTCATGTAAATAAATGTGGGTACTAAAACTACATTTTACAGTAATGACATATTTGTTTGGCATATTTTCGTCCAAAACTCATTATTATGTTTGAGCTGGAATATATGGACAAAGGCCGAGGGCAGAGTTTTCCTTCAGCCTGGGTACTGTCGCGACCATATTTCAAGCGGAGGTATTTGCTATTGAGATGGGTGCTAGATCGCTAGTTGATCGGCACTGCACACGTAAGACAATTAAAATATTCTCCGATAGTTAAACAGCTCTTAAGGCTCTTGAATTCAGCCGGTGCAATTCAAAAACCGTCTTGAATTGCAAGGATGCGCTGACCAATCTGGGTCAAAGCAACTATACTTCAAGTCCAAAATTTCTGTCAATGACGCATCGCTCGCTTTTAGAGTGCCCCGGGTTGTGTGGGGTCAGGGGAATCAATTCCAGTGGCGTAGAAAATAAATGATAAAATTTCGTCAAATCATGAAAATATTTTTTACAAGCAAAAGTTATTTTCTCACATTTTCATCAACCCTTTAAATTAGTAACAAGCCTATATTATTTTGGTATTATTCGGATTAATGAAAAACGTAATTTTTTTTTCTAAATTTTGCACACCTCCTATTTTGAGGTCATAGAACATTTGAGTTTTTTTGGCGATTTTTCAACGTTTTTCCAAAAAAACATTTTTTACTTTAATTTAACCTTCTCTGATTTTATTTTGCTACATGAAAAAAATAATAAAATTTTAGTCTTAACATAAATTAAAAAAGATGTAAAAGCAGAACGATAGACAATCCAAGTTACACCGACTTGCCAATTCACCACCGATCTTGCAATTTCAATATTAAATACTTTTATTCATACTATTATATTCACACGCATTGCTTCATCAAAAATATCCACTATATAAGGAACACGAAAGCTCTGAGATCATCAGCTTGTAGAATCCAATAACTATTTTGGGTCTTTCGTGTTCCATATTTAGGATTTCCATATCGAGAATATTTTTGATCAAACATTACGGGTCGAGCGAAGCAAGGTTCGCATACCTTATAAAAATGTCATAAAGAAAACTATTACAACCTGGTAACAGGTCAACATTTTTAGAATTTCGAGTTTAATATTAACATAGTATGAGTTTTTTAAATATGTTTTCGTGCAAATAACAGAATTTAAAGGAATATGTCGTAAAATGGAATTAAACAATTCAATTATTATTTTTTTAAATACTATAAGAGGCAGCCAAAAAAACAGCTTCTGATTCATGTTTAACAATCGAAAAGTAAAAAGTGTGCAAGAAAATAGCGAAAAAATCGCATTTTCCAGTATCCGAATAATTACTAATATTGATTTTTTTGCCTTTTAAAACTCTGAATACCGTACGCGAAAAAACTTTTGTTAAAGTTGCACATATCTCTGCAGCATTCAAAGTGGTTAGTTCTGGATTTCGTTCCCGAATCCCATGGTAAACATTTTTAACCATTATTCGTTCTTTTAACGTTAACTGAGTTTTTTTGTAGGCGGATAACTAGTTAAAGGTTGGTTAATATTCATAGTTTACAGAATTAAAAGCACTTAACAACACTAAATCTTTATATACAATTATATACACTAAATAAGATAAACTATTATAAAATTGGCACAAAACAATATCTATATACTACAATTATTAGAAATTTATAATATTTAGAAAATACCCTGTATAGCAATTAAAATTTAAACTTACAAAATCTGTCCATAATCAATAATAACTAAATAAAATCATCGAACAGCACGAAAACCCTGTCGATACGCTTATTTTTAAGTCTCTTCAAGTTGTAAACTAAAAAATGTGTGTTGCCACTTTTATTGTCTTCCCGATATCAATGATTTCAATACATATTGGCGTGCTATTTTAAGTGCCATCGCTGGCTGGTGATATATTCTTGCGAATTATGACAACGTGGCGATAAAACTTTTGGCCGGTTCACTGTTATTTAAGCGGAAAAATATATCATAGGCTTAAAAATCATTTACTAGTGTTAGATTTTTATTCAGCCGCTTCTTCGGTTGGGAGGCCGGTATTAAATGAGTCACTGACAGAAATTTTGGACTTTAGGTATAGAGGGTAATGAATCTGCAGACCTTCTTAACAAGAGGGGGGCGGAGACAAAATTCATGGGGCCGGAACCGGTCATCGGTATATCTTATGGAATGGCCAATTAGTTCATATCAGCTTGGACACAAAGAGAAAATCTTCGGTACTGGTATGGACTTCCGGGTCTCAGACACTCGAAGGCCTTTATAAGCCCACCGAACCAACAATGTACTGTCAAACTGGAGCAATCAAGGGTACACCTTAAAACTCTTGTGGGACTGTACACGGGACACTGCAGATTGAAATAACACATGCATAAGATCGGCCTAGCGAAAGACGCCCAATGCCGCATGTGCGTGGAGGAGGATGAATCGGCAGAACACATACTGTGTTCGTGCCCAGGAATGGTACGACTAAGGTTCGCAATCCTCGGCAATGACACCTTGTTGCCGGGGGAGGTAAAAGATCTCTCTCCCAACAGGATCATTAGATTTATTAGGAGTCTGGACCTGGTCGGAGAAATATAAAAAGGTGTGAGCCACAATAGACCGATCGGTCGCGGTGGAAGGGTGTTATACCCACTCAATTTAAACCTACCTACCTACTTATTAACCAGCTTTTTTGCGGTAGCCTCCCGGACTAAAAATCGATAATCATGATTACTTACCAGGTGATTTTCCCAAACAAGAATGAACAGGTTTTATAGCTTCAAACTATTTTCTGTATAGTTTTTCTGTTAATTATAATTATGATAGTGTAATTACCCTTTACATTAATTTTATTGCATATTTAATAATTTGCAACGAATTTTAAATCTTAAATCGAAGTAAAGGAACGCGCTAGATTCAAGGAAGTTTAAAGGTGTATGGAAGCCCAATACTATGGCCCATTCGATCAAAAAATGTCCAGCCCAGTATGAAAATAACTGTCAGAGTTGGCCCCGCCGATTTTGCGCAATAACGAAATTCCACGAAATAATTTAATGTGTTGCCTACTTACACACTGATAAATCAGTGTGTAGTTAGGCAACTCATTATACTTTTATAAAAGCCGTATTAGTTTCGATTGTTTTGCTTTGTATGATTATATTTTGTGGTTGCAGAAGTTTTTTGGATTGATGAAAACTTTCTCATTTTAGTGATTAGTGTTTATTAAATTGTGACTATAATTTTGTGTTTATTGTTTGTTACTTATAATATCATAACAAAATGACTAAAGGTTTGTCTTGCAAATCCAAAGGTAACATACCCGGCATTTTTTACTTTAGGTAAGTATTTCTTATATTTATATTAGGTGCTTCTTATGAGACGTAATGTTAGGTAACCGAATAAATAATAATATATCAATTATGAATAATAGAAAATAAAAATTTCATAGGAAATAGCAGTAAGAAAAGTAAGGCAATCTTAACTATCTTTTAGATAATTTCCACATTGTTTGTGTATTTCTGTGGATTATTAAAAAGAAATAAGGTTTACATTTAGGTACTTTTATTTCATTTAATAATTAAGTACAATCTTTTAAAGGATCAAAATTATTAAATACTGGGCAGACCAGGCAAATTTTAATATGTACAGGTCCCTCTAATTGAATAAAAAGAAGTACAATTTTATGTTAAAGTTCCTTTTTGCTTTTTCTGTATTTGTTTAAATATATATATATATATATATATATATATATATATATATATATATATATATATATATATATATATATATATATATATATATATATATATATATATATATATATATATATATATATATATATATATATATATATAATTAGATTTTTGATTTCTTAAACAGTAGACACATAATATTTAACGGTTACTGTTACAATGGATACCTAGGTACCAAAGGTTACTAAACATTTTTAACCACTGTTATTCTGTCTTATGATTGTTTGCTATTAGTGAAAAGTATATGCCTAAAAGGCAGTTATAAAAATTTTCACTTTTTAATGTACAACCACAATCTCAGGATTAGATTAAACTCATTTACACTATCTTGCCCTTCTTTTATCACAAAATTGGTGATAAGTACATGAAACGATCATACATTGTTTGAAATTTATTTTTAAAAAATCGTGTTTTTATTTATTTACAAAGATTTTTGGTAAAAATACAAAACTCCCAAAAATATCGACCATTTAAATAGAAGGCTGTAAAGTGGCGCCATCTATTCTTTTCATATTATATCAGATGATATAAAATCCAATATTACACAGTAATTTTGTTGGTAGTATCGTTTAATAACCAACAATTTTGTACAAAAAATAAAAAAAAAACAGTGAATGCTTGAATTTGACATTTGATGATGTCAACTATATAGATAGTAACAAAGAATTATGGAAGTCCGGCTCTGACCTACTATTCATTGCGCAAACTCCGCGGGGCCAATCCCCCGATTCCCGCTGCCCTGCACGCCTGGAAAATTTTGTTCTACAGTATTGGGCTTCCATACACCTTTAAACTTCCTTGGTTAGATTCTATGTTTTTGCTTTAAATAAAATATAGGACGGAGCAAATGAATACTTATATTGAAACACAGCAGACCTCGTGTCGTCACATGCTGGTTTGATCGGACGATAGATATGAACATTAAATGGTAACAAAGCCAAAACTATCTCAAAAAAGATATTTAGCAAATGGTTTTAAAAGGGAAAGAAAGCGATTTGACGGGTTTTTGGTTTAAAATAAAATGTATGCAAGTGGCTCCTTGAAACGCCTTCTAGATAGCCAATTTCAAAAATATTAAAGGAGTATTCTAGCCTAGAAAGTTGAAAAAATCGATATTTTCCCATATTTCCAAGAATATCTCCCTAAAAGGATTTTTTAAAATTTAAATTATTTTTAAAGATATAGCCAAAATTATCATTCGGCGCAATGAAGCGCAAACCCCAGGTAACGTCCAAGCTGACATGGGAATGCCAAAAGAAATGGAAGCACTAGGAGAACGCAACAGGCTAACTCTCCTGTTGGTACCAGGACATTCGGGAATAGAAGGCAACGATAAAACGGATTAGCTAACAATACAGGAATCATCCACAAGATACTTTGGGCCAGGACCTGCCCTTGGAGTGACCAAAACCACAGCACGAGGACAAACGAGGAAAACACGAGAAATTCTGGGGATCCTCAGTATAATAAGACATGGAAGAGGCTTCATAAGGGGCCCATTCAAAAGAACGAAGGAACCCAGACAAAGTAGCAAAAGACTTCGCGGAATAGTAGGGCTGCTAAGAGGGCACGATAACTTAAGAGGACACCTACAAAAGGCTCATACAATGGGGACCCAAGTTGCATAATGTGCGACGAGGGAAAGGAACAGCCTACCATATCCTGTGCGAATGTGAAGCACAAAATCACAAAAGACAGGCATTATTTGGGCAACCGAGCCCACAGGAATATATCAACCAACCAGTCTTGCGGTTATACAAACTTGTAAAAGGAACAAGACTAATGGCAGGATTGGTATAAAAGTTAGTGGGAGATTAGGCACAAAAAGTCTGAGAGGCTGCGCTGCCTTAAACGCATTTTTCTTGAAACTATACGTAAAGTCCAAAATTTCTGTCAGTGACTCATTTAATACCGGCCACCCAACCGACGAAGCGGCTGAATAAAAATCTAACACTAGCAAATGATTTTTAAGCCTATGATATACTTTTCCGCTCAAATAACAGTGAACCGGCCAAAAGTTTCATCGCCACGTTGTCATAATTCGCGAAAATAAGTTACCAGCCAGCGATCGCACTTAAAATAGCACGCCAATATGTATTGAAATCATTGTTATCGAGAAGACAATAAAAGTGGCAACACACATTCCTTAGTTTACAACTTGAAGAGACTTGAAAATAAGCGTATCGACAGGGTTTTCGTGCTGATCGATGATTTTATTTAGTTTTTATTGATTATGGGCAGATTTTGTAAGTTTAAATATTAATTGCTATACAGGGTATTTTCTAAATATTATAAATTTCTAATAATTGTAGTATATAGATATTGTTTTGTGCCAATTTTATAATAGTTTACCTTATTTAGTGTATATAATTGTATATACAGATTTAGTGTTGTTAAGTGCTTTTAATTCTGTAAACTATGAATTTTAACCAACCTTAAACTAGTTATCCCCCTACAAAAAAAAACGTTAAAAGAACGAATAATGGTTAAAAATGTTTACCATGGGATTCGGGAACGAAATCCAGAACTAACCACTTTGGATGCTGCAGAGATATGTGCAACTTTAACAAAAGTTTTTTCGCGTACGGTATTCAGAGTTTTAAAAGGAAAAAAAAAGTCAATATTGGTAATTATTCGGATTCTAGAAAATGCGGTTTTTCGCTATATTTTTGCACACTTTTTACTTTTCGATTGTTAAATCAGAAGCTGTTTTTTTGGCTGCCTCTTATAGTATTTAAAAAATAATAATAATTGAATTGTTTAATTCCATTTTACCACATATTCCTTTAAATTCTGTCATTTGCACGAAAACATATTTAAAAAACTCATACTATGTTAATATTAAAAAAAAAACACTTAAAAAGTAAGGAAATGCGAACCTTGCTTCGTTTGACCCGCAATGTTTGATCAAAAATATTCTCGATATGGAAATCCTAAATATGGAACACGAAAGACCCGAAATAGTTATTGGATTCTACAAGCTGATGATCTCAGACTTTGTGTTCTTATATGATGGATATTTTGATGAAGCAATCGTGTGCATAAGTATTTAATATTGAAATTGCAAGATCGGTGGTGAATTGGCAAGTCGGTGTAACTTGGATTGTCTATCGTTCTGCTTTTACATCTTTTTTAATTTATGTTAAGACTAAAATTTTATTATTTTTTTTTATGTAGCAAAATAAAATCAGAGAAGGTAAAATTAAAGTAAAAAATGTTTTTTTTTTTTGGAAAAACGGCGAAAAATCGCCAAAAAAACTCAAATTTGTGTTTTATGACCTCAAAATAGGAGGTGTGCAAAATTAAGCAAAAAAATTACATTTTTCATTAATCCGAATAATACCAAAATAATATAGGCTTGTTACTAATTTAAAGGGTTGATGAAAATGTGAGAAAATAAGTTTTGCTTGTAAAAAATATTTTCATGTTTTGACGAAATTTTATCATTTATTTTCTAAAATGCATACGCCACTGGAATTGATTCCCCTGACCCCACCCAACCCGGGGCACTCTAAAAGCGAGCGATGCGTCATTGACAGAAATTTTGGACTTGAAGTATACTTTTGTTACAAATCTTAAGTTCTAATTAACCAATTTTTTTGAAAGTTAGCATAAACCTTCTTTATGTTTTCCTCTACGGCAGGAACTAACAACAAACCAAATTTTCAACATTTACTATTTTTAAAAATTCATAAGATTTGAAAAATAGCTGAAAAAAAAACCTTTTTCCTACGAGCGTGCGGAAAAGTCCACTTTTCCGCACGTATTTGAGTGCGCAAAGTTGCACTTTTCCACACGGCGTGAGAAAAGTGAACTTTTCTGCACGCCGTGCGGAAAAGTAAAACTACTCTAAAATCTTACAGGTAAGACAGATTTATATGTATTTTAGTAATTGTAGGCTATTTCATGCAATATACGAAGCCATTGCAAGTTTTAGTTTATTCTCTTTTTTGTTTGTTACTTCGTAATTTTCAATATTTCAACTAAAACCCAAAAAAAAAACATTTTTTTAATGACCCTGTATAATAATAATAAATGAATATGACAAGTCAAGCAACAATATGTAATCTTGGTGATTTTAACACATGTCAGATTTTTTCTTCGCTTCCATATGAACAAGCAATTGCACAAATGAATTTCAATACAAACAAGCATTTTTAATGAAAAGGCGTCATAGTATCTTTTTTTAATTATATAAAAATCCGACAAAAATAATTATTTAAAATGAGTAGTTCCGATGAGGAGCTACCAGATTCTATCCTGGATGCAGCAAATACCGTAAGTTTGAATTTATTACCAGCAAAATCTCGGAAAAAATACGAGAATCAATATAGTTATTTCGAGAACTGGTGCTCCAGCAAGGGGACAAAAAGTATTAAAAAAGAAGTGTTCTTGGCCTATTTTACGGATTTGCAAAAACATATAAACCTAATACTTTATGGAGTAAATACTCTATGTTAAAATGTGTCCTCAAAGTGAAAAGGAACCTTGATTTAAGTTCATATTTCAAGGTAACATCACTACTTAAACACCAAAACGTGGGATATCGGCCAAAAAAATAAAAACTTTCAGCAAAGAAGAAGTTTCAAGATTCATGAAAGAAGCACCTGATAATATCTACCTTATAATAAAAGTTGCTACAATTTTTGGATTAGCCGGTGCTTGTAGGAGAGATGAACTTACAAAAATAATGATTGATGACATACAGGATAATGAAAATTTGATAGTGGTGAAAATTCCTGGCAGTACAATAACACTTCCAGAATCTTTGTAGTGTCTGATGAAACAAATAACGGACTTTATCTGCAATTGTACCGTAAATATGCAAATTTGCGAAAACCACATACCCCAAACACACGTTTTTTTGTCCAGTATAAACAAGGAGCATGCAGTACGCAATGTGTGGGAATAAATTCAATAGGTAAAATGCCTTCAGAAATTGCTGCATACCTAAAATTAAAAAATCCAGAAGAGTACACTGGACATAGTTTTCGTCGATCCTCTGCGACTATGTTAGCGGATTCTGGAGAAGGAATTACCAATGTTAAGCGACTTGGGGGCTGGAAATCAACGGCTGTAGCTGAGAGCTACATTGATGAATCCACAAATCAGAAAAAGGATATGTCGAATAAAATATTGACCATGAACAACTCCCCTCCTGAGCTAAGTCAACCTTCATCAAGCCGTACAATAAGCGCTTCCATAAGCCACACGCTAAATGGAATTACAGGTTCTGCAATTAACTTACAATATGCTAATAACTGTTCTTTTGTTGTAAATGTTATCAACAAATAATTCCCGTTTATAAATATATTGTAGTAGTTCTTTCAGATTAAACATAATTTAAAACATAATCATTGCTTTAATATTGGTATTATCTGACGCTCGTAGGAAAAATTTTGTTCCTAACGCTTGCCCGAACTCCGCTTCGCATCGTTCGGGCAACGGCAGTCGCGTGCGGAAAAGTATCACTTTGCGAACTTGTTAGGAAAATAACTATTTTTTTGAGAAACCTTCATTTTGTGGGATTTTTTATTGCTTCTCGCCATAATAACATTTGTACTGATAAATAAACTTTTTTAATTTTTTAAATGACCAGAAGAGAGGGAATAGTGACAAAATGGACTAGCTCTTTTTCTCCCTCTACTTCAACAAGTGTAACTTTGTGAAATATATATTTTACGAGACCAACAACCTATATGTTTCAATCAAAAAATCACAGTTAAGCTGTTTGCTCTTTTAACATCTATAATCTTTTAGCCCTAGAGACTACAAAGGTAAATTATACATTGATTTCTAGACAAGATAAACTTAAAATTATAAATTGCTTTTATGTAGGATTGATGCTTTTTGTTAGTAGGCAGTAGGATAGTCCAAAGGAGAGTCCAAATATTGTTGGTTTTTTTATCGACCGTCAAAAAACGCCCGAAATTTGGGCTTCTAGACTAAAATAGCCTCTCTTGACGAAATTGTAGCTAGGGCAACCGCCTGGTTTTGAAAATAATGTCATGCGTCAACCGTAGATAGGTCCCCGATTATCCAGCCTTTCTCAAACCTAAAAAGTTGTGTAAAATTCGCGAGTCCATGAACTCTAGACATGGCGCATAATTAAAAATTGTTTGTACATTTTATTGCTAGAACCTATAGACTATAATTAACTTTTATTCGATTAGTGAATAATTTATTGATCAATTAGAATGTAGATGATGGAAATAAAGTACAATAATTTATGGGTTCATAACTGAAAAAAGTAACGTCCTAATTTTCCAACAGACATTTTACATAGTTTTTTAATGGTTAAGCATTATTTTGTTAAGTTACACAGCTGTAACTTTGTCTGGAACTAATAAAACGCAACAAATATGCTTACTATTTTTGTAAAGTCATATATATATATATATATATATATATATATATATATATATATATATATATATATATATATATATATATATTATTACAGCCACAAATAGCGGGAATGCGGTCCGCATTCCCGCTATTTGTTGCTGTAATTTATTAGTACGGTCGAAAAGAAAATTCATATATATATATATATATATATATATATATATATATATATATATATATATATATATATATATATATATATATATATATATATATATATATATATATATATATATATATATATATATATATATATATATATATATATATATATATATATATATATATATATATATATATATATATATATATATATATATATATATATATATATATATATAATGATAAGGGTAGTCTTGACCGACTAGTTAACTAACAAGTTCTAAAATCTTGAGGGTTCGGTCTGTGAGGGCTTTTTAAATGGAAAAAGAAAAACTCTTTTTTACTACGCCAAGCTTTCTGGAATGTTTATTCCCTTTTTCTTAGGCTACAATAGAAGTACAAGATCTTAGTGAAATAAAGTAAAACCATTTTTTATAAAATTTACCTTGTGTGCAAAGTAAGTTAAATGTTAACAAAATCAACATCCTGTATGGAACTTTTGAGCTAGTGTTTTGCACGCACAATTAACATTATTTAGAGACTAATTATTATTACATTGTTTTCTTATGAAAATAAAAATAAAGGATTATTATAGCACCACGCGTGGAGATTTTTAACTGACCTATGCGAAGTTACTTTTTTAATGTTAAACGTTTTTTTCCCCGGTTTTTTTTTTGGAAAAAAACTGTTAATTTAAAAATATCGATGTTACTGTGTTTGGAAACGTTCGGCGTGAAATTTCGGACCAGCAGTTGTTGTGTCAAGAAGTTCAAGGCAACCATTTCCAGCATTTTTTTAACTGAACTGAAGGTTATTATTTGAATTATCAAGTCAAATCTTAATATATTCAGGTAATTATTAAATGTACCACCATTTTGTAGTAGGTAAAGGAATTGACTTTATCTTCTAGGGTTGTAAAATACTCGTCAGGAGCTTCAAAATGATGTGCCGCAAGACCACTCTTTTCATTTTATTTTTATTAATCCAAGATGGCGCCCAGCAGCCATCTTAAAATTTTCATCCGTCAATTTTACTCTAAAATATAGTATTCATGCATCAATTACATTACCTTATGTTTTATATAAGTATATTCAAATTAAAAAGTAAAAGAAAATACTACCATTTTTTTTACGAAACAAGTCAAACGAGTTACACAAAACATGAACAAACATTTATAATTTTATAAAGGAAGCGTTGTCACGGTTGTCACTTCAAAAAAGTTATTTGAAAAACAAAGTTATTTAGTTTGTTCCTTTGTAAAAGTTTTAAACGCTTTTAAAAGTTTATTTTTCAATCAAAACTCTATTTTTTTTTTAATGCTTTGAAACGTAGCAAAAAAATTAAATCATGTAACTGAAGTTTTAAAATTTGAAGATATTTTTTTATAATAACATACATACTTTGAAAAACATTTATCTTTGATTACAGTTGCTTCGAGAGACAAAATTAATATATATTTAATAGCCTTACTTCTAATTTAAGATTGGTATTCAGTTTGCCTTCGCCATTTAGTTTTTGCGGTAATATATGAAAGGTATTTGCTTTTCTTAAAATTGTTATTAACATCTATGCAAAAATAACTATCTGATACCTCGTTAAAATAGCCCAGGTAAAAATAGTTTCGACTCTATAGCACCAACAAAACAGCCCTGGCACAAAATAGTCCCGTCAAAACAGCCCTTACCCAGAACTAACTTGAGCTTGCCAAACAGGTACCTAGGGAATAGTAGGTACTGCTTCTTTGACATGCGGCCTGTTTTTTCAAGAAGACGAGTACGACGGTGTAGTGAGGCAGATATGCCCCACGGAATCATCTAAGAAGATCCATTAATTACCCTATTTGGACAAAATAGCGTAAACTGGTGCTTATTGGACCAATGGAGACACTCTGCTAAAATTCGATTTGGTCATCAACTTTTCTTTTAGTTGAATTAAAAACGAAAAAACAAAAACATGAGTTGCAAAAGCTAAATTGGGTTAAGAATAATAGAACATCGTTGTCTTAAATTTTCGAAAGCGTTTCCGAAAAAATTTCGTTTTTTTTTGCAAATTTTATCATTGCTAGCTGTTGGTCCTTCAATTTTTTTAAAAGTTTGATTGCTTGAAACAAAAAAAAGTTCAAATTGAAATTATACAGGGTTGTTGTGGGTATATTAAAGTATAAAAATTATGCTAAACATTAGTCTTATCACCAAAATTCGCAGTTGCGCAGATAACTTTATAAAAAACCCTATATTGACCATTTTTTTCTGTTTTTTCAAGTTTTTTCATTATGTTTCATGGCACTGAATTAACTAACTGGCCAGCTTCTTTCTTTGTCAATTATATAATTTTAATTTTTTCAAGGTCATGTCAAATTAAAAAAAAATTTAACGGTCCTAACAGCTTTTTTGTAGAAAATTTATTCCAGATTCCGAAACTGCCCTCCGATTCTCTATACGACCAATGGTTGCTGAGATATCGGCGGTTGAATTCAAAAGAGTCCCTTTTGATTCAAAATTCAATATCTCTGCGAGAGAAATGGACTAACAAAGGATTTAAAAAAGCATATTAAAGCTGGATAAACATCGATATGATAGTGTAGCTAAATTTTTCCCTCAATCGTGGACTCAAAAGAAAAGAGAAAAAATTTTAGAAAATTTCTTTTGCGTGCCATTTTTTTTGATTATGTAACAATCGCGACTTCAAAAATTTTCAGCCTCAAGTTCCTAAAACTAGAATCTTAAAGCTTTAAAACGCTCTTTTAAGATTGTCGATACGACCACTAAAATAGAGCCTGTCAAAAATCACTAAAAAATTTCTAAAATTTTTTTGGACCTTTAATTTTTCCATTAGTGTATACATTTTCTTGCTTTAGAAAAGGTAATTTAAGATTCAGATAGAGATTTAGAGAAAGTTAAGAAAAGTTTTGGTTAGTACTAGAATGATATTGGCGCACCTTTGAAATAATCTTCAATCCATAACCACTTATACACACATAAATTTAAAGCGCTTATTTTTACATAAAACAAATATAATAAATTTAAACTCAACACAAAACACCAACAGAAAAACTTACAATTTTCCAAACGTAGCACTTTCACTCTAACTTCAAAAAAGTTATTTAAAACCCGGCCTCTGTTCTTGCAAGATCATCGTAAATAAAAGTTTTTTTACTTCCAACATAAACTCGTAAAACAAAATTGAATTTATCTATAATACAAAGAAAATCACTGCAAAATTTTCATTACGTTATTAGAAAAAATCTAAAAATTATTTAAATTCGCGCGTCCAGAGGAAAACTGAGCGTTGATCACCCTATAACCCGGCGCCGCTGTCGCCGTGGAAATTATATGTACGCGCGCTCCGTCGGATTTTCCGAAACTAAGCCAACATTTTCCGTGCGCGTTTCTATCATACGTTACCCCCACCTTAATTATCCCTTATGTCCCCACCACTGGACAAGGGATCGCCATGGAAACGACGCCGACGTCCTTTGTTTCCTTTGAAGTTTGCGGGGGCGTCGATGTGTAAGGAATTGAGGATTATGAATCGGTAAAGACTCGAAACGAATGGGTAAAGAGAAAAAAGTTGAGATGCATGAAAGGGTTGTTTTTTGTTGTTGTTGAATGTGGGATTACTATACGGGATGATTCATATTTGTGGTTCTCCTATTTAAAAAAAATGTATGTGTATTGTTCATTTGAACTTAAAAAATACGAAACAAAAGCGCTACGACAAAAAAATTATTATTTTGTTTGTTTTTACGTGGCATTTATAATAAAAAATGAATTAATTCCGAAAAATCAAAATTTAGATGACTCTTTGGCCTTTGAAAATTAAAAAAAATATATACAATTTTAGGTTTTTCAACGAAATTTTCATTTTCTCGGTTCTTAAGGATATAAGGGGATTGTCGTATTTTTTTAGGAAAGTATAAAAAAAAACGAACAATTATATATATATATATATATATATATATATATATATATATATATATATATATATATATATATATATATATATATATATATATATATATATATATATATATATATATATATATATATATATATATATATATATACATATATATAATATATATATATATATATATATATATATATATATATATATATATATATATATATATATATATATATATATATATATATATATATATATATATATATATATATACATATATGAAATTATGTCAAAAATTGTCATTTTCGAAGTTGTAAATGAAAGTTGGTAATTTTGGTTACTCAGAAAAATAGAAGACTTTAGCTAAGAAAGGATTTTAGGAAACTTCCCTCCCCCTAAAAGGCTAGAATGGAAGGAGGTAACAGTTTATGTGAAACTTCGTCATTTCTGGATTTAGAAGTAAAAAAACTGTTTTGTAGGTTATAAATTACGATTAAAAAGTATCTGTTTTAACATTTTTGAAATATGGGGGGAGTTTAAAATGGGGGTAAGAATTTGTATCAAAAAATCATTACATTTTAAAGTTGTTACTATGAAAGTTGGTAATTATTTTTCCGATTACGCAGAAAAATAGGAGAAGTCAGCTAAAAAAGTATTTTAGAAAACTTTCTCCTACAAGGAGGGTGAAAGTTCAGATCAAACTATGTCATTTCTGGACTTAGAAGTATGAAAAATTATCCCTTTTAACATTTTTGGAATTACATTTGTTAGGAGCGAGGGGGCGAGCGGACAGGTGTTGAAATGGGAATGAAAGTTAGTTTAAAAAATTGTTATTTTAAAAGTTGTAAGTACGGGAATTGGTAATTAGGCTTATGATTACCCAGAAAAATAAAAGACGTCAGCTAAAAAAGAATTTTGGAAAACTTCCCCGTAAATGGGTAGAAGGGGGGGAGGGGGTAAAAGTTTGTATAAAACCGCATTCATATTATAAAATAATAACAAATGAAATATGATAAAATAAAAATTGATCAATTGGGACGGAGGAGCAATATTTTGCGAGAACGGGACAAAACCAAAACAGCAAAAATTGTATAGTACAAACGGACGAAGCCGCGGGCGAAATGTTAAGGTGCATTTCCACCGGAATCGGCAAAGCCAATCGGGGCCGATCGCCAAAGCCGATCTGCAAAGCCTATCACCCTCTTTACTGTTTCCACCAAATTGACATTATTTAGCCATTCGACATCAAAATGTTCGATGACGACGCGATTCTTGCCTCTGCAGCATTCATAATTATTGCAGCTCAAAAAAAGCGTAGTCGACGACCAAGATTTTGGGTTAGACCAAGTCTTCAAAGCAGAAAAATACAGTGCAAGTGATTTATACGACTTAATACTTGATGATACAAATGTGTTAAATTTAGGATACAGAAGTAACGATGGTTTCAAAAACTTTTTCCGAATGTCTAGCAGTGCCTTATGGTCTTATCTGCATTCAACTCCTGAGCAATTTCCATGAAGGCGTCATGTCTCTTATTTTTATCTTTGTAAAATGGGTTTTTGGAATCCCACAGTACATTTCGAGAATCGATAGAGCTCTGTCAAGGCCAAAACTTGTTCGTTACTCCAGTTCATTATTCGAAAATTACCTATTTTCGCAGCGCAGTACATAGATCCGTGACTTCCGCCAGAGAACTGGAAAATAATAATTTGACAACGCACCAAAATTTCTGTGCCGATCGGCTTCGCGTGTCCACCACTTCGATTCGGCTCGGCTTTCTTTGATCCACTTTTGGTGGTTCGCCGTTCGGCAAGCCGATCGCCTTTTTATGACGATCGGCAACACGTTTCCACAGATTCGGCTTTGCGGATCGGCTCTGCCGATCGGCTATGCCGATTTCGGTGGAAACGCGCCTTTAGTAAATACAGGCTGTTGCAGAATGTTGTGAGGAAAATTTAGGGGCAGATTCTACATCTAAAAATATGAAAAAAAGTTTATATAAACATGGGTCCTTGGAATTGTTTTGTTTTTATGAATGGCGAAAAACTTTAAACACCCCGTTTAAAGTTTTTCGCCTTTTATAATTTATTTTACATTTCTCAAAAACCCCTGGAGATATTAAGATAAGTTTTGCTCCACGCAAATGTATCATTAAAGGACACATTTACATGTACAAAATTATTTTCTAAGGCACTTATGTCAGTGGTGTTCGTGCCGGTAAGTTCTTATTTTTAGCGAAGAAAACTGTAGACCACTGTTTTTCGCAAAAATTAGTATTTCTTTCTTAAAGCCAGTTTAATTCTGCTTAAAAAGTACCTCCTGAATTTTGTCGTCCTGATTTACCGTTTTCGAAATAAAAATTAATTTATTAACTCGTATAATAAGCTGTTTTCGCCAGAGACCTTAAATATTTCAAAGGGTCAGAAGAAATATTTTTTTGATCTAAAGTTAAAATCAAATACATTGTTCCTGAACAATTAGTACAAATAAAATAATAAAATTATAAATAATACGGGAAACAGCTAAGTGTACTTTTATTTTTATTTCGAAAACAGTGAGCTAGAACAAAAAAGTCCGAGAGGTACTTTTTAAGCATAATTTAACCGGCTTTAAGAGAACAATACTAATTTTTGCGAAAACCAGTGGCGTACAGTTCTTTCGCTAAAAATAAGGACTTACCGGCACGAACGCCACTGATGTAAGTGCCTTAAAAACAATTTCATACATGTAAATGTGACCCTATATTTATTCATTTGCGTGTACAAAAACTCATCTCAATATCTCCACGGGTTTTCGAGAAATGTGAAATAAACTATAAAAGACAAAAAACTTTAAACACCCCGTATCATAAAAACGAGCAATTTTGGATCCATGTTTATATAAACTTTTTTTCATATTTTTAGATGTACAATCTGCTCTTAAATTTTCCTTACAATATTCTGTAACATCCTGTATAACAAAATGGCCTAAATTAAAACTTCACTAATACAATGGGCGAAAAAAGGCCGATCTTTACCCACCTGCTTTGGATCTTAGTGCTTTAGGAGGCCGAAATTTTATTTATAAGTGCTTTAGGTGAAACTTATTTGATTTTTTTTTTTAATTTCCTGGTAATTTTTATAAAAATTACCTTTTGTTGAAACTTATTTGATTTTTTTTAAATTTCCTGGTAATTTTTATAAAAATTACCTTTTGTTACAATAAGGTAATCCGACACCAAAAAAAAAAAAAAAAAACAAATTAATGGATAAGTAAAAGCAAATCATTTTTGCAATCGAATTAACATAGTAATGGTATCTAATTAAATAAGTAAAACAAGTTAATTTGACATAAGGATAAAGAAGATACATGACTAAGTACTAATTAACAACCTGAGCAACTTGACATTATTAGATAATTTGCCTGGCTTGTGCAATAACATAGTTTTGTTTAAATTAAAAATTATTTTATATTGGATTATTATATTAAAAAATGCTTTTTATGGACAGGTTTAAACCTATTTTATTCAGAATCTATTTGGAAACATGCATTTTAAAAACAGGTTTGTGTTTAGGGATAAGTTATGTAAATCATTTAGAAGATATTAATTTTTTTCTGTAAGTTATTGAAAATTGAAACAAACAGAAATAGATATTTACGTTATAATTCCGAAAAATGAACTTATACAGTATGAGTAGTAAGATCTTTACGGACGAGGCAACAAAGGAGGAATTTCGAAACGAATACTGTAAAGGTTTTTCGGACAAATAATATACTGGGTGGCTTGTTTATCTTGGGACACTACTTTATCTCATAATATATACAAGATACAGAAAAAATTTTTGTATAAAAGTTTCTTAGTTTAGTTTATATTTAAACAATATTTTACTTTTGTATATACAGGTTATTCTATTTTTCGTGGACACGCATCAACTTTCTTAATTGGTGAGAAAGTATACAGGGAAAAAACAAAAAAAGTTAGACCAATTAATAAAAAACTTAAAGCAAAATCCAGACCAAACAGATGTAGATGTTTTAAATCATATAAATAACTTTTATTTAAATGCCTGTCCAACTCTAAATGTAGACTACAATACCGTTTCAGATAATATAAGAAATCATCCAAAAGCTGTTATTTGCATCCAGTTGATGCTATGAAATAAAGTCCATTATAAAAATCTAAAGAACAAAAATCGGTAGGACAAGATCAGATACCAGTCTCTATTATTAAGTGTGTGTCAGACGAAATTGCACTTCCCTTAGCTCACATTGCAAGCCAAATGCTTAGCACCGGTTCCTTCCCGACACAATTAAAAACTGCACTTATAAAACCAATTTATAAAAAGGTGAAAAAATCTTGTAAAAATTACAGACCAATAGCTCTCTTAAGTAATTTTAGTAAAATTTTTGAAAAGGTAATCAACGAACGGATGATCTTGTTTATGGAAAAAGAGAGCTTGCTTTCAGATACCCAGAATGCGTTTCAACACAAAATCCACTATTAGAGCAATCTTTCAGGCTCTTACTAAAATACTCGAGTCATTAAACTCTGGAAAATCCACTATTGCTATGTATCTGGATTTATCAAAAGCTTTCGACAGTGTGGATCATAGAGCTCTCTTATTAAAATTAGAGAAATATGGTATTAGAGGCATTGCAAATAGGTTGATTGGGTCATATCTCAAAGATCGTAAGCAAATTGTTATCTCAAAGGCAACAAATGGAACTCTTTTGTTCTCTAAACCTGAAACTGTACTGAGAGGAGTTCCACAGGGCTCTGTCCTGGGACCTCTACTTTATATCATCTACACAAATGAATTATCTTCGGTAGTACCAAACACCATTCAATTTGCCGATGACACATCAGTTAGTTTCTCACTCGAGAAAGATGAGTCTGAGGAAATCCTGGGTGCACTAAGTGCCCTCGAGAGTTGGTTCTCCACAAACAATCTCCTGTTGAATGTTGAAAAAACAAAAATAATTAAATTTAACTACCAAATGAACCCAACAGAAACTATTTTTCAAAACGGAGAAAAATCACTAAAAACAGTTGTTTCAGCTACATTTTTGGGAATTGAGGTGGATCATAGATTGGACTGGAGACATCACACCGACGCTTTGGCTGGTAAGATTGCAGGGTACTGTTATGCACTCGTTAAACATAAACACTCGTTAAACATAAACACCGATACTGCTATTATGGCATATCATGCATATGTACATTCACAGTTGAGATATGGCATCATTTTCTGGGCGAGGGGGCGGAGGCAAACAGAATCTTTTGCTTCAAAAAGGTGCATAAGGAGTATTTTCAGCTTAAAATCTGTTTAAACTTGCAAACCAAAATTTATTAAATCAAAAATTCTTACCCTTGTCTGTACTTATATATATGAAGCAGTCATCTTTGTTAGGGAAAATAAGAGTTTATTGAAGGACTGTGAAAGAGCTCATAACCACTACACCCGATATAAAGAAAATCTTAAAGACATGAAGTGTAACCTGTCTTATATACAAAAGAATGTTCATTCATCAATAATAAAAATCTACAACAAGATCCCTGTAAATATCAGAAACGAAAACGTAAAATTTTTAAAAAGACATTTGAAATGGCTACTGATTTCGAAGGCTTATTACACCGTGGATGAGTTTCTGAAAGACAATATAGAGCCGCAAGATTTTCTATGTAAACATCAAACCTATGTTTGACTTTTAATGATTTTTAATGTGTTTTATTACAATACCGTTCTTTTTTAGCTTGTAGATGAATGTAAACTGATGCCTCATTTTAGTATTATAGCATTATCTTTGTGTTAGATCTGCTACTTTAATGTGTATTTCAAATTTTATCTTAATGTGTAATTTTTAATTATATTTTAATGTGTTACGGTGCTCTGTGTGGTCAGCTCAATCTTTATGTTTTCTTTTTTTTTTAATATTTTTTTACTTCTTTGTATATTATATATACTAGTTTTAAGTAATTTTATTTATGACATGTCCTACGCCCAATGGGCATTATTATTGTGAAATTGTAATGATTTCTGGACAAATATAGACTTTTCATTTCATTTCATTTCATTTCATTAATTTAAATGGGGCACCCTATATATTATTGCATCTTTTGATTTTACGTATAATTCTAGATACATTTCTTATACAGGGTCTTTCAAAAAACATACGCAAACGCTCGGCTGGAGATTGGTCTTCCAAAAATAATAGAAAAAGTTCTAATAAACATGGGTCCGCAATCGTTCCGTTACTGAGATACAGGGTGTTAAAAAATGTAAAAAATATTAGGTATTTCTTAAAAATCTAAAAACTCTTTAGAGGTATTTGATTGAAACTTTGGTTAAATTATGTGATGCATCGAAGGTAATTTTTCGCCTAAATGAATTAAATTTATTTCCAGCAAAGGCGTGCATAGGGGTAAAAATATTAATATTATCGTAGAAAAATATGATACGCCACTGCTTTTTCAATATTTATATAGTCTTTTAAAAATTCTTGCTTCTAACTTAATCAAAACTATCTTTTGGTATTCTTTGATAAATCAAACCGTTTCGTAGAAAACTGACAAAATGTCTATTCGTGCACCTTTTTGGCATGTATCCAATATTAGTTTAGCTGCTAAAGAAATAAGTAAGCTTTGGAATAAATAAAAGAATGACATATTTTGATCTACTAACAGATAAATAAATACAGGGTGGCCGGCCATAATTTGACCCATTTTAATCGAGAATAACTTTGGAACAAATAAAGGTATCAAGATGCGGTTTTTGCAGATGCACTTATATTTCTTTAAAGTTTATTCTCGTACCTTCACGATTTTATTGCGACATTCCATTAGCTCAAAAACAAAATGGCCGATTTTCCATTATAGGACAACTATGTTATTTTAAATGGAACACCCTGTATATGTTTCTATATTTTCAAAATTTAATCTTTCCCCTTTAAAAAAATGTTACACAAGCTATGGTTATCTCAAAAAACAACGTATTTATTGACCTTCGAAAAATTGACTGCATGTCGACCAACAATATTATTTAACAATTAAAATTTGCTTCATATGTTACAAAAAAAAAGGATCGCCAAAGGTTTAGGTTATTCACAAAATAATAGCTACAATAAGGGTACATTACTTTTTAAAAAACTACTGTAAATGTTGAAAATGCCTTCCGCCGACTTCGACGCACTTATTTAAATTCGAAAAAAACTTATTAAAACTATTGACTAAAAATTCTTCAGAAATATTTTCTATTATGTTTCGGATATTAATTTTTAATTGCTCTAAATTTTGGGGAAGTGGACTATAACACCTCTCTTTCACATATCCCCACAGAAAAAAATCTGGAACAGTCAAATCTGGTGAACGAGGTGGCCGGGAAATAGGGCCTCCTCTTCCAATCCACCGGTTTCCAAAAACGTTGGTCAGTGAATCATTGGTAATGTTAGCATAATGTGGTGTAGCCCCATCTCGTTGAAAATAGACGAAATTCAATAGATTTTCTTCTTGCAATTGGGGATAAAAAAATATTTCCAGCATATCAACGTAAGTCCAAGAGGTTACAGTTGGTTCAAAAAAAATGGACCATAAATTTTTTGCTGTGACATACCACACCAGACTGTGACTTTTGGCGAATCTCTAACGTGTTCGTTATATTGTCGAGGATTTTCTGTTGCCCAAACCTGCAGTTATGCTTATTTACTTTTCCATTGAGGTGAAATGTGGCTTCGTCTGACATTATTAGTCTATCCAAAAAATGTATATTGTTCCTTACTAAATTTTGAATTTTTCTGGATAAAATTCCACCCTTTGTGGAAAATCAGTTTCTTTTATTTCTTGTAACATTTGAATTTTGTATGGCTTTAATTTAAGTTCTTTTTCATGATTTCTTGTACTGTAGTTTTAGGAATATGGACTGAACTTGAGATTTTTCTTGTTGACAATGTTGGATCTTCCTGAGTTATCTCCAGAATTTGTAACGTTTTATTTAGCAAATTCTCATTGTTTACTAATTTCTTTTACGGGCTAAAGATCCTGTACTCCAGAATTTTCTGTACCAGATTTTAATTGAATTTTGTGGGTGGAGCTTTATTAAACATGTTTCTAAATCTTCGCTGGGTTTCTTTTACTGATTTGGTTTCGGCAAACATAATAACACATTTTCCTTTTTCGCTTAACGAGAACATTTTGCGCTTCCTAATTAAAATAACTTTTCAAAAATGACCAATAATGGCTGACAATGAGGCTTGTTGTTGTTATGGAAACGAGATAACTTTGTTTCCACAGGCGACTTTTCAAAAAATTCCTTTTAAAATAATATTCCTATTCGACATACAGTCAATTCTTCGGAGGTCAATAAATACGTTATTTTTAAGATAACCATAGCTTGTGTTACATTTTTTAAAGGGGAAAGATTAAATTTTAAAAATATTGAAACATATACAGGGTGTTCCATTTAAAATAACAAAGTTGTCCTATATCGGAAAATCGGCCATTTTGTTTTTGAGCTAATGGAATGTCACATAAAAATGGTAAAGATACGAGAATAAACTTTAAAGAAATATAAGTATATTTGCGAAAACCGCATCTTGATATCTTTATTTGTTCAAAAGTTATTCGCCATCAAAATGGGTCAAAATATGGACGGCCACCCTGTATAATGTCACTGCTTGTTATTTACTATTGAATTTAATATTTCAGTTGTGCAAAAATGATCTTTATAAATTATTCTTCATATGAATTGACTGGATTGTAAAGTAAACAAAAAAAAATATTACTTAAAAATAGAGGCAAAGGACCCAGCAATTTTCCTATGCAAAATGGATTTCTGGCCAATTGTTTTTAAAATTTGCAAAGTGATGGTTTTTAACACTTGATCAAAAGTCTTTACGGTCACAAACCCGGAACGCCCCAAACTCCCAAAAAGGGAAAGAAATTATTTAACAAAAAACTTGGGTTTTTTGATTTCATATGATGCAGCTTTATAAAAATTTTACCTAATATTCTTCAAATATTATACTTTAATGTAGCATTAGTTTTGATAAAGAGCTTTTAACTGTCCTCTGAAAAATTCGCAAATATGTGCCTTTTTTGCACGAATTAACCTAACTCCTCCGTTAAGAAACACTCTTTGTAAATTATATTTTTAATTGTATAGAAATATTTACAACTGAATACATTAATTTTTTTATGTCTAATTATCCTAATTTTACTTTAAGGGTATCACAATTAAAAAATAACAAGGATTAACATGTTAGCCCGTTTTTTAACAATACAAAAATGTCCGAACCCCACTGCAATATCATCGTTAAAAAGCTTAATGAGGCTACGTCGCCCCTTTTTCCATATTTTATGTATTTCAGCGTGTAATCCATTTTAGAACTCACTTTTTTAACGCACGTGGCGAAAGAATGAAGCGTTCTCGTACAGTGGACCAAAATGTTATGTTTATTGGCAAAAATGCTAATTTTAATATTACTGTATTTTTAGTCGTAATTTTTTTATTGATTATGGTAGACATAGTCTTATAGTCCAGTTAATGAAGGGACAAAGCTGTAAATAAATCTGTACAGTTTTCCCTTGTAGCGCAATTCTTAGGTCTTTGGAAATGCTTTCGAGCGACAAAAAGTTTATCAACATGCTGAAAATGGCCCTTCAAGGCCCGAAAAATTGGTTTCCCGGTAATATCTGCCAAAATATGCGAATTGGAGAACTTTTATAAAGACAAAAAATGTAGATCTTCTTGTAATCTACAAAAATGGTTGCAATATTTTTTTTCGAAAAATCAATAGTTTTCGAGAAAATGGGACTCAAAAGTCCCCTCATTTTAGCTGCCGCTCTACCGCTAGAATGCCGCTATCTTTATGGATTCATTTTTTAGCAGGCGGACGAATTGTTCCATTACTCGGGCAATAATGTACATTTTGTAATGATTCAAAGATCATCGGAATGAAAAAACCCGTAACTATCATTGCATATGAGATTAGGTATTAGGGTTGCCGCGAGACACGAGATACGAGACGTCTCGTCTCGTCTCGTCTCGTCTCGTCTCGTCTCGTCTCGTCTCGTCTCGTCTCGTCTCGAGTTAAATTAATATTTAATTTTAAGTTAATAAACTTTATATACGTTTTTGATTCGTAAAATATTCTCCCTAAATACCGCTCGAGCTTTAAAATTAACCAGATATTTTTTTACTCATGCGTGTTTTCTTTAAAAATTTCACTCGTCCCTCGGACTCGTAAAATTATGAGAAAACACGCTATCGTAAAAATTATCGCTAATTTTAAGCACTCGTGGTATTACCCCGATAAAACAACTTAAAATACAACTATTTTGTCTCTTGATTTTTTTTTAAATTTTGCTTCGCTTTCAAGAAAAAATTAAAACCGATTCTTTTTTTATACCCTTTTGAAAAGTAGGAGTTATACTTTTGTCTCTCGAAAAAACTCAAATAACGAAAAAGTTGTATTTTAAGTTGTCTTATCAAAATAATTGTTTTAAAAATTATGTACAATTAAAGATTCTTTTTAACTGTAGGACCTTGCGTATTTCTAATTTCGAAACGATGAATATCCGAACTTAGGTTTATAGAAACTTTTTTTGCAAGATCTAACTGCTGTTAAAGATTTTAAAACTATTGCTCAAACAGCCTGTATAATTATAAAAAAAATTCTAGAAAAATATTTTTATTTTAAATAAAAAAACAAATTATTAGGTTCATTATTTTATTTTTAGTTGCATATTATGGGTGTCCGTAAAGTCTGAAATCACCAATTTTTTGAGAAAACTACACAATTTAAAGAAAAGCTCAATCACGTCAACTTTTCTTTACAAGGCTTGTTTTAAAAAGATATAAACATTAATACAGGGTGTTTAATTTTTAAAAAATATTAATTCACCTTCTTACTTCTTACAAGCTTCAGATACAAGAATGAACTAATGAAAAATGTCAAAACATTTTAAAAAGGCAACCGCTTTTATAGATTTTTAAATAGTAAAAAACATGCAAACATTATTGCCGCATCCCGAATAAAACGGTATATCGGCAAAGTATACAGGCGACGCGGCGGCACTTTTTGATGCCTATGCAGAGGGTTGTTTTTGAATGTTTTTTCTGTTATTCTGGATTTACCGCTATTATGTTATTAAAAGTTTTAATTTAAACTAAACACAATGCATCCTTCTTAAAATACATACCAGTTTGCAGCAGATTTTGCAATTAGTTTGTAGGTATATAGTGTACAGGGTGAGTCAACGATGGCGAGGAGTAAGTAATTTAATGCCTTGAAAATAAGATGTGTAGAAAATGTGCTTATGTCAGTATTAGGTATATGGTTAAATAGTATGTTAAATTTAAACGATATTTTGAATGAGACAGGGCACGTCCATAAAGTATTAGGATGCTATAAAAGTAATTTTTTAAAATTTAAAATAGAATACCTATACCTACTCATATTTTTACAGTTTACAGGATTCTATTTATTTAATTCTAGAAATTCCTAGTCCTACTCCATATTCTATATCTAGAAAGTTACGTAGGTATAAGAATATTACCATTTAGGATACTTAATTATTACGGAAAAAGTTAAAAATTGGTAAAAAAAAATTTAAAATGAACATTTCTATAATTAAACATTGGAATTAATAATGTAATGATAAAATATGTGTGTTCCATTTAAAAAATATGTCTTTTTATCACCATCTTGTGCACTGTGCAGACATAAAAATTAGTTTAAAAATGTGTAACATGTACCTAAAAAAAATCGATGGATCCAAGCATTTTTGTTAACCTTCTTATCTAATTTTTATTTAAATTATCTTATACATTACTAATGCACTGTATATTGAAATTAATTTAATTGAAATAAACCAAAACAGCTCGAGACAAACGAGACAAAACGAGACGAGACGAGCCAAACGTTTGTCTCGTCTCGTCTCGACCCTTGTCTCGTCTCGTCTCGAAATATATTATCTCGAAATTTCGAGACGAGACGAGACAAGGCTTTATCTCGTCTCGTCTCGTCTCGCGGCAACTCTATTAGGTATATTTTGATTTTTCTGGAATATTAAAAATAGCGGTCAAATTTTTGTTCACAATATTTTGAGAGTATTTCATTAATTTATTGATATTTAAAAAAAAAATGGTTTGCTATTAACATTTATTTTTTATAATGAGACCTTAGCAAGTGTTAATAATCCCAGAAAATTTCCTTTACCATATTTCTTGCGTTTTGATAAAAAAATGTTTTGCCCAGCTACATTTTTAGCCGTTTCCGGAATTCTAGAAAATCTGTATGTAATGCATTTTTCGATGGTCATTTTTGCGAAAAATATTGTTGTTGCGAAAAAAATGGTTTTTGTATATTTCGAGACGATCATTTTTTTACATTTTTTTTGATAAGATGGTATCGAAATTTTATCTTTATGAAAAATATTTTTTCGTTTATTTCACAATTTTTTTATAGAAAGTACGATATTTAATAAAAAAAATAATATTTTTTTTTCTTTCTTTTTTTTTACTTATAAACTACGTTTTAAATTTTGTCTAAAGTCTAACACATCTCAGACCATAGTTAGTGAGTCAGGAGCGAATCTTCAAAAGCTTTTAGTTAAGCTTTAGCGAAATCTAATAATTTGAAAAGTTTCGATAATCCAAAACATACCGAAGACGCGTCGCTCTCTGTAAATAAGTAAAAACTGCAGAATTCTGGTTATAAAAATATCAATAGCATGCAAGAACTCGTTTATTCCTGAATGGGGTATTTTAAATCGTAAAAGGAAGAGACTGAAAAAATGTATGCCTACCGGAAAGTGGAATGTTAGAAGATGAGATTTGTATCTAAAGGTTGTTCCATAGGGTTTGTCGCTTAGTAAAAAAGAACACTTAAATTTATAACAAAATTTATAATTTTATTTTAAATTTTATTTTAAATTTATAACAAAAAAATGTTTTAAACTTACTTCTATTTATATTTTAAAAACGGTAATTTTATTATAAAAAAATATTGGTTTAATAATACTAATTGATAAAAATAAACTAAATCCATGTTATACTTTAATAAAAAAAAATCTTTGTTGATTTATGATTAAATAAAAAATAATTATTTACCTACTATACCTAAAATCGAAAATTTCTGTCAGTGACTCATTTAATACCGGCCACCCAACCGACGAAGCGGCTGAATAAAAATCTAACACTAGTAAATGATTTTTAAGCCTATGATATTCTTTTCCGCTCAAATAACAGTGAACCGGCCAAAAGTTTCATCGCCACGTTGTCATAAGTCGCAAGAATAAATCACCAGCCAGCGATCGCACTTAAAATAGCACGCCAATATGTATTGAAATAATTGTTATCGGGAAGACAATAAAAGTGGCAACACACATTCCTTAGTTTACAACTTGAAGAGACTTGAAAATGAGCGTATCGACAGGGTTTTCGTGCTGTTCGATGATTTTATTTAGTTATTATTGATTATGGATAGATTTTGTAAGTTTAAATTTTAATTGCTATACAGGGTATTTTCTAAATATTATAAATTTCTAATAATTGTAGTATATAGATATTGTTTTGTGCCAATTTTATAATAGTTTATCTTATTTAGTGTATATACTTGTATATAAAGATTTAGTGTTGTTAAGTGCTTCTAATTCTGTAAACTATGAATATTAACCAACCTCTAACTAATTATCCGCCTACAAAAATAACTCAGTTAACGTTAAAAGAACGAATAATGGTTAAAAATGTTTACCATGGGACTCGGGAACGAAATCCAGAACTAACCACTTTGGATGCTGCAGAGATAAGTGCAACTTTAACAAAAGTTAACTCGCGTACCGTATTCAGAGTTTTAAAAGGCAAAAAAATTAATATTAGTAATTATGCGGATACTGGAAAATGCGATTTTTTCGCTATTTTTTTGGACACTTTTTACTTTTCGATTGTTAAACATGAATCAGAAGCTGATTTTTGGCTGCCTCTTATAGTATTTAAAAAAAATAATAATTGAATTGTTTAATTCCATTTTACGACATATTCCTTTAAATTCTGTCATTTGCACGAAAACATATTTTAAAACCTGATACTATGTTAATATTAAAAAAAAAACACTTAAAAAGTAAGGAAAAAACCTTAATTCAATAAAAAGTAGGTAAAACGTTTACGTCCGAATTCAATTAGAAATTCTAAAAATGTTGACCTGTTACCAGAGGTATGCGAACCTTGCTTCGCTCGACCCGCAATGTTTGATCAAAAATATTCTCGATATGGAAATCCTAAATATGGAACACGAAAGACCCGAAATAGTTATTGGATTCTACAAGCTGATGATCTCAGAGCTTTCGTGTTCCTTATATAGTGGATATTTTTGATGAAGCAATGCGTGTGAATATCGTATTTAATATTGAGATTGCAAGATCAGTGGTGAATTGACAAGTCGGTGTAACTTGGATTGTCTATCGTTCTGCTTTTACCTCTTTTTTAATTTATGTTAAGACTAAAATTTTATTATTTTTTTCATGTAGCAAAATAAAATCAGAGAAGGTAAAATTAAAGTAAAAAATGTATTTTTTTTTTGGAAAACGTTAAAAAATCGCCAAAAAACTCAAATTTGTGTTCTATGACCTCAAAATAGGAGGTGTGCAAAATTTAGCAAAAAAATTACATTTTTCATTAATCCGAATAATACCAAAATAATATAGGCTTGTTACTAATTTAAAGGGTTGATGAAAATGTGAGAAAAAAACTTTGCTTGTAAAAATATTTTTCATGTTTTGACGAAATTTTATCATTTATTTTCTAAAATTCATACGCCACTGGAATTGATTCCCCTGACCCCACACAACCCGGGGCACTCTAAAAGCGAGCGATGCGTCATTGACAGAAATTTTGGACTTGAAGTATAGTATTAAAAATATTGGTAGTTTTTTTTTTAATTTAAGTTGTAAGTCAAAAAACTTATTGTTAGGAAAAGCCACTGACCTTCATATGAACCGGCAAAGACTACTAGATGCGCAGTTAAAAAGCTAGATTTTATGGGCGAAAAAATGTGTCCGTGCGCTGTGGCGGTAGTCATCGCTTTGGGTCTTAAATCATGCGCAGAACGGACCGGCGGACCGATTTTATTTACACGTTTGTCGCCGGCCAGTTCCGTACTGGCCACTTGTGTAAGATTTTTTAGTTTTTGGACTGACTTATTTTGTAATTTGTGATAGAATTTCTACAGTATGTCCACGGAAAAGGTGTTGAAGAGAAAAAACTTTTTTATTTTTGATTTTATCGAAAAAAGCTACTCTTGATAAAAAAAATTTGCTACTTCTAGGAGTAACATTGGTATGGAAACATCTAACATATTTTATACGCGGTGTTCACAAAATTGAAAAACCTTAAAATGGTACAAGAGTAAAGTACATTTATTTGAAAAGATATGGAAATAAGTTACTAGGAAAAGTTGTTCAAAATTAAAAGGTAGTCTCTAATACCAATATTCGAAAAAATCGGCCTACTTTTATTTTTTGTGATTAAATTTATTTTAATATCAATGTAAATTTTTAATATCAATTTATTATCAAATTTTTTGCTGTTAAGTAAGCATTTAAAGCTGACGATACTGCGGCTAATGAATTATAAAAGCAAGGTGTCAATAAAGCTTGTCACTATCAACGCCTACTAGTACAAAAATTTGGAATTAGTTAATTGATAATAAAATTTTAATCACAAATAAATAAAAGTGGGCCGATTTTTTCAAAAATTGGTATTAGAGACTACCTTTTACGTTTGAACAACTTTTTCTTGTAACTTATTTCCATATCTTTGCAAATAAAAAAGGACTTTACTCCTGTACCATTTCAAGTTTTTTCAATTTTCTGAACACCGCGTATAAAATATGTTAAATGTTTCTATCCCAATCTTACTCTAAAAAGTAGCAAACATTTTTATTACAAGTAAATTTACTTCGATAAAATTAAAAATAAAGAAGTTTTTTACTATTCAACACCTTTTCCGTGGACGTACTGGTGTTATCAAAAAAAGCTACTCTTAAAAAAATTTTGCTACTTCTTAGAGTAAGATTGGGATAAAAACATTTAACAAATTTTATACGCGGTATTCAGAAAATTGAAAAAACTTTAAATGGTTCAAGAGTCAAGTGCATTTATTTGAGAAGATATGGAAATAAGTTACTAGAAAAAGTTGTTCAAAAGTAAAAGATAGTTTCTAATATCATTTTTCAAAAAAATCGGCCTACTTTTATTAATTTGTGATAAAATTTATTTTAATATTGTCTAATTGCAAATTAACAACTCATTATTGTACTAGTAGGCATTGATAGTGACAAGCTTTATTGACACTTCGCCTTTATAATTTATTAGCCGCAGAAACGTCAGCTTACTTAACAGCAAAAAATTTGTTAAAATTAATATTAAAAATTTAAATTGATATTAAAATAAATTTAATCACAAATAAATAAAAGTAGGCCGATTTTTTTGAAAATTGGTATTAGGGACAACCTTTTAATTTTGAACAACTTTTCCTTGTAACTTATTTCCATATCTTCACAAATAAATGCTCTTTACTCTTGTACAATTTTAAGTTTTTTCAATTTTCTGAACACCGCGTATAAAATATGTCAAATGTTTCTATTCCAATCTTACTCTAAGAAGTAGCAAAATTTTTTATCAAGAGTAGATTTTTTCGATAAAATCAAAAATAAAAAAGTTTTTTCTCTTCAACACCTTTTCTGTGGACATACTGTATATAATTATAGATTCTTAACGAGTTTTACTGTTTTATTGACTTATTTTGTGTTTAGTGGAAGCATTTATACATTCCTTTTGTTCATAAAACATTTATAAACTGTTTTTTGGTGATCCGCCAACGTGCTTATTGGTCGGTGAAAGGAATATATATACCCCGCTTTGCGTACTGATTGGTCGGCCTCCCCTCGTCGATCAATCGACACGTTGAAGCCACGGAGAAAGGTTATACATGATTCTTTTTTCTCGGCAAGGATGGCTCTAGTAAATGTATGTTCGTTCGTTTTGTATAAATACATTTAAAATGTTTACAATATCATATTTTCTTATTATTGAGAACATTAAAAATGCATGTGAACCTAGCGCGTCGAGCGAAAATTCGCGACTGAGAGGTACTGTGTCGACCGTGGAGAGGGCACCCAGCAGCAAAGGAGAAGCGAGAGACGGGCTGCGTATCGCGAATTTTCGCTCGACGCGCTAGGTTCACAAACATTTTTAACAACGTTTCTCAAACTTATATGAAAATGTGAGATATACAATTTGTAGCTTTTAATCTCAACGGCACTTGCAAGATAAGGGCCTAATTTGTTTATAGTGCGATTAAATAAAAACTATTATTGCGACAATTTTTATCTTTCGGCAGCTCAAAGTATATGTTATTGACTATCATGTCCCAAAAAATCAGCCCTTAATATTGAAAATTAACGGAGATACGAATTTTTGAAAAAAGGTCTGTTTTAAGCGTTTTTCCGGCCTTTTCCGATGAAAATGATCGGATCGAGATTTTTTAAAAACCATTTTGTAGGTTTTTGAATTCCCTACAAACGGTCTTTTATGAGTCAAGCGATATAGACAGTACTTTTTGTTATATTAAAAAAAAAAAAAAAAAAAAGGTCATTTTATAATTATTGTTTAAAAAAATTACCTGAAAAAAACTGGTTGGATTTTTGGTTTTAGTAATCTACAGGTTATTTCGGAAGTCACGGAGCTGTCAGATATCTGTTAACATTACATACAAAAAAATCTATACTGATTGGACTACACGGAATGTTTGAACTACGACTAGATAAATTATAAGAGAAAAATATACAGTAAAGCGCAGAGGACTGCGAACATAGGACAATCCTGGAGCATTTTGGATGTACCTAAAAACGCCGCTCGCATTGCTTATCGATCAATAATTTTCGGTAAACAAATTCATAAGACGCGCGTCGGCCGGCAAAGCGATCAACTCAATACGTTTATTCCTGAAATAATTCTTTACTATCGAACGCTCGACAGCTAAAGTTTTACTTTGTCGATTATTTGCGACCAAAAAGTTTTTTTTTAATAAAATAATAATTATTAATAATGGATGTTTACGAACTGGAAGAGAAAATTAAAATTATTAAATGGTATTCACCGTGAAAATCCTGTTAGGGGAATTAGGGAATTATTTATTAATTTATTTCCAACCAGGCCGACTCCCACGATTTCCACTATTCACCGAGTCATTAAAAACCTTCTGACATTTGGTTGTTATCTCCAAAAAACATAAACATGATAGTGTCCCAGAAGAAAACAACGAAAGGAAAATATGGTAGTGGCAAGTGTTATTAAAAATCCTACAATTTTCATTAATACAATTGCAAAACAGGTTAATTTGAGCAGAAGATCAGTGGGTAGAGTGCTGAGAAAAAATGGATACCGATCCTACAAAGTAAGAAAAACCTATGAAATTTTCTCTGATGATCATTTTAGACGAATGCAATTTTGTGAAACAGTAATGGAAATGGAAAATAACAATGATTTTTTTTTCTTGGGTCACGTAAAATCACAAATTTATGGTTTCCAGGAGAATAGGGCTAATAATCTACAAGAATTGCAATTATAAATTGAAAATTCTTTTAGGATTATTACCCTTAGCATTCTAGCAAATGTCAGAAGGCGTTTTATGACAATCTTGGTTATTGTTTGGCTCAAGAAGGTGGTTTATTTGAGCATCTTCGATAACTTCAAAGAGTTTTTCTTTTTTATTCTATGAATGCACATTAATTTATTTTTTTAAGAATATCTACTACGTTCCATTATTTATTTGAGAAAATTCTTTTATTTTATTAGGAAAAACTGTTTGGTTCTTAAGACCCTAGCAAACGTTCAGGTCCCGTAAGCAACTAATTTTAAATTTATGGCTGATAAGAAATCCGATCGAAGTCGGTTGACGCTAGCTAGCTCCTGCTACTTGCCTATAAACACTGCATCCTCTTACTAAAAATAAAAACGTAGTACAGAACTAAACTGGGCAGATAATTCTTCCGAATTTATCACCGCACTCCCCACCAGTCCCAACCAAAAATGAACCACGCGAGGAAACGAGACGGAAATTGAAATACAAGCCACAAAATTATTATTGGTATTTTAGAATTGGGTACATCCAAAATCGCCCAGGAGCCTCCTATGTTCGCAGTACGGTGCGCTTTACTGTATATATAGTTGGATCAATATAAAAATAAAAATTCGGTTCTCTTTAAAAGGAAAAAAAACATAAAAAGTAGCCGAAAAGATTTAATTTGAACTAGCGACCGCCTTTGCTTTTTATAATGTGCCGCTTCCCGCACGTGTCTATATAAAAAGCCTACAATAAAAATTAAAACTTTTTGCTATTTTTTATGTTTTTTTTTACATTTTAAAAATGATCCGACTATATATTATAACTAAAAATAGAGGCTTGCACATTGTCTATATAAAAAGATTTGAAAATATTTTTAATATGATAAAATATGAAAAAAAAATTGTATTAATGTGATTTTTGGTGTTTTTTCATTACAAATTATTTTTTTAATTTATCCAAATCCTAAAATCACTCAAAATTTGCAAAGAAATATTTGTTTTATAATTTTTAAATTTTTCCATGGGTATACCTTGAAAAATTCTAAAAATTTGGTTTTTTGATTATAACTCGAAAAATATTGCATATAGACAAAAAGGTTATATAACCTAAGTTAAAGGTCTTGTAAAAATACATAGTTTATGTCCCATAGAGTTTGTTGTATCATTTTTAGTTCTTAAAATATTAACAAAATGTTATTACCTAAAATTACGCCTTTTCTGGATTTTTAACTGTTTGACCACCAATTAAAATTTCAGATTCGTGTTCAGCGAAAAAAAATACACCAGAAAACCTTAGCCACCCAGCACACGCCACTTTTTTTTGTGGACCTGTATAATCAATCATAAAATTGCTTTTAAGAATATGTTCCTCACTCCAAATGATAGTCAATAACTCTAAACTAGGTTTTTCAACATTCGAAGTCTATATTAAAAAAAAACTGTCGATAGCCCGAGACTGCACCTAGTTTCATTTTCCTTTGCCAGAACGGGTGATTTAGTATTCAAGTTGCCTTTGGAATTTACCGCTGTTCTCTTTCTTTCTCTCGCCTTTCTCCATGTCCTTGGATCGTTGTTTGTTTTTATCGGGAATACAAATTTGTACGTTTTGTAAGTATAACTTCGCAGCTGGAAATATGATAAAAAGTTTTTCGTAACTTTCTTAACATTTTAATGTGTTTTTTAGGTTTCCCGTGTTTTGTATTTGTTTTTCGAGTTTTCTGGAATACATTTATATAGATATAATATATATATATATATATATATATATATATATATATATATATATATATATATATATATATATATATATATATATTATATATATATATATATATATATATATATATATATATATATATATATATATATATATATATATATATATATAAATACAAATTCGAGTGCATGCATGGGAATCTCGGAAACCGTAAGAGATAGAAGTCGGTTAAATTATGGCAAAGTTGCGCATTTAGGTGCCTAAAAACATGCCTATTAGAAAGTTGTAAAATTCGAGTACTTTCGAGATATCGGAAAACCGAAATTTGTCGATTTCGTTTTTATTTTTTTCCTGACGTTATTTAAATAGATATGAAAAAATAAAAGACACTTTCTTATGGCCACTTTTTAAGCTCTTCAGAACAGCGTTGACAGATTTTCCGTACGACGTTTCGTTTTCGTTAAACCATCATCAACTTTATTTTTTTAAGTACGGCACTTAATTGTTTATTGCATTTTTTTGAAGCAGTTATAGTCCCAATTACAATGATGTATAACACTTAATATTCTTCTGTGAAATAAACATATTTTCCATAAGAGACGATGAGTTAGACAAGGAACGCACATCATTTCTTATAGAGGCGTTCCATATTTGTAAATAAATATTAAGTGTTATACATTTTTGTAATTGGGATAATAAGGGGTTCAAAAAAATTAAATAAAACACCGAGGTCCGTATTTAAAAAAAGAAAGTTGATGATGGTTTAACGAAAACGAAACGTCGTATGAAAAATCTCTCAACGCTGTTTTGTAGAGCTTAAGAAGTGGCCATGAGAAAGTGTCTTTTGTTTTTCCATATCTCTTTAAATAACGTCAGGAAAAAATAAAAACGAAATCAGTAAATTTCGTTTTTTTCCGGATATCTCCGTAAGTACTCGGAATTTTACAACTTTCTAATAGGCATGTTGTTAGGCACCTAAATGCGCAACTTTGCCATAATTTAACCGACTTCCTATCTCTTACGGTTTCCGAGATCCCCATGCATGCACTCGAATCTGTGGCACCCGGTATATATATATACAGGGTGATTGGTAAATAGAGGCGAAAAATGAAGACCCGAAATAATTTTTTAATTCTGAATCGAAAACCAAGAATACTTTTTTTTTAATTTTCCTTTGTTTCCAAGATATTTCACTATAAAGTTTTGAAAGAAAAAAATTTAAATCACATTGTGGGTGTCGCTAATCTTTGTTAGCGCTTTCAAACTATTACGTCATATGAAACCAAGTGCGACCTTTGTCAAAAGTTAGACACTTGTCAAAAGTTAGACACTGTTATTGGAGAAATCACAAAAAATGGAGTTCACTAACGAAGAATACGGTGATATTGTTTATGTGTATTGTGATTTTTCCAATAACAGATTGATAAATGTCTAACTTCTGACAACGGTCAAACTTAATTTTATATGACGTAATAATTTGAATGCGCCATCTGAGATTAGGGACACCCACAATGTGATTTAAAATTTTTTTGGCAAAACTTTATAGTGAAATATCTTGAAAACAAAGAAAAATTTGCAAAAAGAGTATTCTTGGTTTTCGATTCAGAATTAAAAAAATAATTTGGGTCTTCATTTTTCTCCTCTACTTACCAATCACCTGTATGTATATATATATATATATATATATATATATATATATATATATATATATATATATATATATATATATATATATATATATATAAAGGTACTAATTTCTTGGGTATCGGTCCACTGACCGATACCCAAGAAATTTAGTACCTTTGTTGTCAACTGGTCGGCCAAGACTTCCTCCTCCTTATTTTATATATATATATATATATATATATATATATATATATATATATATATATATATATATATATATATATATATGTATATATATATATATATATATATATATATATATATATATATATATATATATACAGCGTGTCCCACGCAGTTCTTGCCATATGGGAAATTTTTTTACTGACAGTCGAAACAAAATCATTTTGATGTAGAAAAGTTCTGCTTATTTAAAAACTAAAAATCCCTACGCAAAAAGTTTAAAAATACCAGCAGTATACAGAGTAGCGACAAAAACGTAAAATTTATCCAAGACTAAAGTACCCTTATTTTGCAATATTCAAAGAAAAGTTATTTAAAGGAATTATTTAGAATTAATTTTTATATCTAATTACGAAATCACAGCCACCTACGAAAATATATATTTTTGTATTTCAGTAAATCAGAACGGAATAAAAAGTAAAAGCTTTAATATAAAACAAATTAATGTATCACTTATAACAAAAGAAAATTAGTATAATTCAAATTTTAATATAGCCACCTTCTTTTTCCATGCATTTTCTGTTAACTTGGAGAATTTTGAAACAACTTTTCTCAAAACAACTTGAGGGATTTCTCGAGCACACTGGGTTATTATCCTTTCTAAGCTATCGATATTTTGAAATGGTCGGTGAGAATACACTTTTTCCTTTAAATATCCCCAAAGGAAGTAATCCAGTGGGTTCAGGTCGGGTGACCTAGCCGGCCAATGAATTTCTGAAAATCTTCCTATCCAACGCCCCTGGAACATTTCCTAAAGAAACTCGTTAACAGCTCGAGAACTATGGCATAGCGCACCATCATGCTGATACCACAAAGTATTTCTAATGTCACGTGGAAGGCCATTAATAAAGTCAGACAACTGATTTCCCAAAAAATGAAGGTAAACATCCAACGTTATATTACCCCGGAAGAAAAATGGGCCTATCAGTTGATTATCTAAAATTCCGCACCACACATTTGTCTTAAAAGAAAACTGATCCCGACACTGGATAACAAACCGCGGGTTAACTGTACTCCACCATCGATAGTTCTGGGAGCTAACAACTCCATTTGACGTAAAACAAGCTTCGTCAGAAAAAATTTTAATGTAATTAATTAATGTAACACTTATTCCATATCTGTAACTTCGAGCCAGACTTCATTTTTCAGTAGAGCAGTTTTAAAAAATAATCTTACATTTTTTTCTTCTGTGAACGACCCTTTCTGTGAATTTAGTGGAAATTTTTAATTCATGTTGTTTTAAAGTATAAGTACATAAATCAGAGGGGCAATCCTCAATTTTTTTCCATTTATGAATTTTGTGACTTAACATAGTTTACATATGAAAAAAAATAATTTGCTTTATTAACATACATGTTAAATCCAAAATAGTTGGATTTAACATAACTACAATGGACATAACATGTATATCAAACCCTGTGGAAAAAAAACAATCCTATTTTTATGGTCAAAGTATATTTCAGAATCATCAAAAGAAGTTTTGGACTCTTGGTAATAAATGCAAATAATTTTTATTTATCGTCTTCGACATTTCCATATTTCTCAAGGAAATCTTGGGATTTTCAACAACGGCTTGGATAATTTGCAAGTCAAAATCTTCATCATCTTCGACCTGAACTTGATTTTTTTTATTGAATCTGTTTTCTACACTTCCACTACCTTTAAATTTTGCCATTATGTGTCCAACAGTTTGATGAGATACAGATATTTCAGGATGCCTTTCATTGAAAATCTCAGCGGCTTCTCTAAAGGTTTTGTAGTTGTCACCCACAATTAAAACAATTTCAATCTTCTGTTCCGTGGTTAGTTTTGGAGGCATAATAAATCAAAATGATAAATGCATAAACTGAATTTATAACTGTACTTCTGACTAGAAATAATGTCAGTGTTTATGTCAGTTATTATTGGCATAGTTACCTTCAGGTCCGATAATTACCTTTGTTAATTTTTGACAAAATTTTTTAATGTAAAATAAAAAATACCCTTTTTTAGGATCCAATTGCTTTTAGCAATTGGATCCTACAGAGGAATGCAGAGGACAATAATTTTTGCAATAAAATCATTTTTAGTGACGAGGCTCACTTCCATTTAAACGGTTACGTAAATAAACAAAATTGTCGTATCTGGGGCAATGAAAATCCTAGACAGATTCACAAAAAGCCAATGCATGCCCAACGTGTAACAGTTTGGTGCGGTTTTTGGGCTGGGGTATAATTGGTCCGTATTTCTTTGAAAATGAAGACGAACAAGCTGTTACAGTAAACGGAGAGCGATGCCGAACGATAATTAATGTTTTTTTATCGGATGAGATAATGGAGATGAATGTAGACAATATATGGTTCCAACAAGATGGGGCGACATGCCAAACAGCAAACATTGGATTTATTGCGTACACGGTTTGAAAGGAGGATAATCTCAAGGAACGGGGACGTAAATTGGCCACCAAAATCTTGCGACTTGACGCCGCTAGATTATTTTTTGTGGGGCTATGTGAAAAGCAAAGCTTACGAAAAGAATCCCCTTACCATTCAAGAATTGAAACAAGAAATTATACGAATAGTTCGTGATATAACTTCAGAAATGTGTTTAGAAGTAATGGAAAATTTCAACAAAAGAATTGTGTGCTGTCAGAGAAGTCGTGGTGGTCATTTAGCAGATATTGTATTCCACGTATAATTGTACACTGTTCAGCTACGCAGTGCCATAAATAAACTTCAAATATGTTATAAAACTTTCATTTTATTTGTTACCAACATTCGAAACCTCTTATTGGAACACCTTTATATATATATATATATATATATATATATATATATATATATATATATATATATATATATATATATATATATATATATATATATATATATATATATATATATATATATATATATATATATATATATATATATATATATATATATATATATATATATATATATATATATATATATATATATATATATATATATATATATATATATATATATATATATATATATATATATATATATATATATATAATATACAGATGGCAGAGTTAATAACTATAAATAAAGCAAAAGTTTAAAGTAGATATTTATATTTTATTACTAACCACAACTAACAAATTAATAAATTAATTAACAATTTAATAAAGTTAAACAAACTTTAATATCCTTCCAACAAATTTAATATTTTATTGCGTCCCCGTTTTTTTCTAAGACAGAGTTCAGACTTCGAGGCATCGAATAGACCAAAGCCAGGGCGTAGTATGAATTTCCTCGTAACTCATTCACGCCTCTAAAATTTTATTCTTAAGTTCGTTTACATTTTTCGGCCTTAACTTATTTTCCCTATTTATTTTTTAACTAATAAGCCCCAAACATTTCCATAACATTTAAATCCGGGCTGCGTGCCGGCCACGGTAAAACCCTGATACGCTGTCTTCCATCCAATCATCGACTTGCCGGGCCGTATAAACGGAACACTTATCTTGCTGAAAGATAAAATTTTTGCCCGGAAATCGATGCAGTGCATAAGGAAGCATGATATTCTGTAGTAGATCTCCGCATTGAACATTTAACCTTAAGCATTTCATTGTAGCACGACTAAAACACTTTTTTATCGAAGAATATTATATTTTCCAAAAAAATCAGAGGCTGCAAGTAAAATTGTAGAGCAAATTCAATGCATTGTTCTTTATTTGCATTTGTTAAAAACGGTTTTAAGGCTGCCGGGTGGTAGCGCAATTCGGATATTTGCCTTATTCTTCGCCGTGCCGTTCTAACCGATGCTGGGAAATTGCTTTCCGTTTTTCCTGTAACTACATATTTAAATGGTGGGTTTCTCAAAACATTAACTAAATTATTGTCTTGTTCTTGATTCGATAGTTTGGGGCGACCACTTCCAGCTCTTCTCTCAAAGGAGTGTGTTTCCTGCCAACAAAATGAATAGTACTCTTTGAGAGGTTAAGCTCTTCCGCCACATCCCTTTCTGGCCAACCTCCCTGCTCAATATAATGAATAATTAATACTTTTTGATCCAAAGTTAAGTTTGGCATTTGAAAAAATATTTTTAGACACTGACAACGGACACCTGTTTCTTTATTAGGTTTTTCAACAGGTATTTACATTCAGTAGAAGGTGGCATAAGCCTATTTTAGGAAACGGAAAAAGAATTGCCCAAGATTTAATGGCCGGTATTGCACCTCGCAGGTTAGTCAAGCTGCCAATTCTACGACCATTTTAATTTAAGCGATTTTACCTGATCTAATTTCTCCCAGCAAACCTTATTAATTTTCCCCAACTTTTTTTCCAAGTATCACCGACGAAAATTATTATTAAACCATTAAACCTGGAGCAAGGTGTATTGCTAATAACTCCCCCATTTAAATTTTCCTCAGGCAAATAATGTCATCAAGCAAGGCGCCCTTAAACTGACAGCTCTATCCAGTTCATTAGTTGTCGTGGTAACTAAGTATGTACCGAGGGCATCAGAAAAGTTGTAGTTACATATTAATTGTGTTTATGTACAGGGTTTTTATTTATTTCAATAACACTAAAATCTTGGACTTTCATAGTCTTTATTTGTTAATTGCTACACAACCCTTCGGTTAGTGATGTTGTTTTGAAGTGATATCTAAAAACTATTGTTAATAGCTACGAGTTATACCTGGTGTTGTTCTAATTATTTTAGAAGAAAAAATTTATTAGGATTTTTTAAAAAGCACAAAAAGTTGTACCCAGTGTACAAATTTCAGCTCTTCTCAGTCCACCAGCTAAGAGATAAATGTTAAAATAAGTTACGAATCTCCTATCTTCTTACGCGCTCTGTATTATTAAAAGTTTATAATAAAATACCAGAAAAATAATTTAACCTCTTACTCTTAAGTTGTCAGATCAATGTCACATCAATTTAAAATAATGAACTACTCATATCAAGAAAAAATCACTATTATAAAATGATTTTATCAGGGAAATAGTTATCGAAAAGTAGCGGACATGTTTGCAGCCCATTTTCCCAATAGGCCAATACCAAGTAAATCGACAATAGAACGGACGATAAAAAAATTTGAAACTACAGGCACAGTAATCAATAATTGCAAATGTAAAGAAAATCAACGTGAAAATCAGAGACTAATTGTACAAAACGAGAGCGATTTAGACGTAATGCTTTGTGTAGAGGAGGCCGAAGGAAACATTAGCACGAGACAATTGGAGGACATTACTGAACAAAACCACACCACAATATCTCGAATTTTAAAAAGATGTAAATACCACGCTTACAAGTACGAAAGACACCAAGAATTAGGAGACGAAAACGAAATACGACGACAGGAATTTTGCTTTGAGATGATGGAGAGGACAAACACTGACAGAGGTTTTTTACAAAATATTTGCTTTACTTACGAATGCACTTTTACATTAAACAACGAACCCAACATTCAAAATTGCCGGTACTGAAGTAACGAAAACCAAAATCGATTTGTTGAGACAAGGACTCAATATCCACAAAAAATTAATGTTTTGGCGGGAATTTCCCGCCACCATATCCTTGGACCATTTTTCCTTGACCGAAATTTGAATGCGGAGTACTTTCTGGAACTTTTAGAGGAACAAATTTTGCCTGTTTTGAACAACCTTGCTCGTGAAAATCAAGAGATTTGGTACCAAATGGATGGCTGCCCAGCACACAGTACCAGAGCTGTGCGCGAATACTTGAACAACGCCTTTAATAACGACATCATAGGCCCGAACCACGCAATATATTGGCCAGCCAGGTCTCCGGATCTTTCGCCAAACGATTTTTTTTTCAATATTGAAAAACTAAGCTTTATACCAATAAAAAATATGAAAATTTAGACCAGCTAAGGAATGCTATTTCCGCTGAATGTGCCAGAATATCGATGTACCAACTAGCCAACGTAAGAAATGAGTTTTATAATCGTTTGGGTTATTGTCTGGCAAAGTTAATGGAGGAATATTTGAGCATTTGATTAAATCCTGATATTTTCGTCATAAATTGATTTCTAAATGTAGACAAATTTGTTTTATTGTCTTGCGTAACTGAGTGCATGTGTTGGAATTAACTGTAAACTAAAATGAAATTCCTTTGAAATGCCCGTATAAAATTGTTCAGTTTTGGCAATGACATTATAAATTAATGATCTAAATTGTCACTGATAAATCGATATGGTGTTTTTATTATTGATTTCTAGAGTACAAGGTGCATAATGAGATACTACCTTGCAGAAGTATTTAAGCAGTTTACTCTTTACTGGTTGGTTGAAAAATGCTCAAATTTCATTTTGGGTGGAACTTATTGTGCTCTTCAATAAATCCTAATAGCATTTTTTTTTTAATAATTAGGGGAGCCAATATTTGACTACTTCAAAATTTACATGTCCCGCTCGGCGGAACAACACCCGGTATACTATCCCTTGTTCAGCGAAGCTTGACCGACTTTTCACGGTTCAGTAACGGCTGCCAGATATTCGGAATATCGATACCAGGCTTGCATTATGGTTGTTTACAATTATTACAGCTTTTTTAAATTATCTTTTTTTTTCAGTGGGTTCCTTCCGACCATTGTATGCGGTGTTGTTTTGACCAAGCGTGTTCGGCAATCCCTGACTTTGAGTGATCTTTTCATTTCCCCGATGTATACTGTGCCACATTCACAGGGAATTTGGTAGATACAGTCGTTATTTGAAACATTATTATTTGGTCTCGTCTTAGTAAGAATACTTCTTCGAGTGGTTTGAAATTTAAATGCTGTTTTAATATTATACTTATTTGCGATTCTGCGGATCTTTTCCGAAGTTCCTTTAATATATGGAATTGTCATAAATATATGGTCATGTGGAATCTCGTTCAAGTTAGAGGCTTTTGTCTTATTTGGATATTTTTCGATTGTTTCCTTTACCAGTCTCTCACTATAACCGTTCTGCTTAAGATCCCTGGTCATGGTTTCTATTTCTTTTTGCAGGAATTCTCTCCCTGTTTCGTTTCGTAAATATTGACCATTGTGGGTAGGTTTCCTGTATACCGAGGTATGAATATGTCCATTATTTCGTTTGACTAAAACATCGCAAAAAGGTGGAACCGAATTTTGTTTCTTTTCCATTGTAACTTACATACAAGGTCGAAGGCAATTTAGATGTTTTAAGAAACCTTCAAGTTCTTCGTCATTACCTGTCCATATAATAAACGTATCGTTGGCATATCTTAGCCAAACGTTTGGTTTGATTAGTGCAGTTTTAATTGCGTGTTCCTCAAACCACTCCAAATAAATATTTGCTACCACTGGGGAGACCGATGAACCCATGGAAAGTCAATCATCCTGTGCGTAGTACTCATCTTTATCTGAAAGTAGGAACCACTGAAGCAGAGCTCCAACAACTTCATCACTCCATCCAGCGGCAGAGTGGTGCGTTCTACTTATGTTTTATCTTCTTTATAGAGCGAGAGCTGGCTGCAAAAAACCTGGCCTATCGAGTAACCGGATGAAATATATTTTAAATAATACTACTCACTGTATCTATTGAAAAAATCATTTAGTGCCATGGCAAATATGGTGCATAAAATTGCTATGTTTTTTCTAAGGTACATTTTTGGACATGAACTGTACCAATCAAGTAACCGCTTGAAAATAATTTTAATATTTAGTTTTAAGTGAATAAAAAATAATTATAAACAAGTGCCATGTTAAATCTGGTGCTAACCCCATGGCAAGCAAACTTTTTTTTTTGTTGCGTTACTGTACCCATCGAGTAACCGCTTTAAACTATAATCAAATTAAAGTTTAAATATTTCTTATTAAAAAATACATTATTGCCACTTCTATTCTAGTGACAAATGATTATGACAGTAGTGACGATGATCATGACGATAATGATGATGATGATCATGATGATATTTAATGAAAATTGTATATAATATATGTTTCAATGTATATTTTTAGATATTTAAGTTTTTTATTAATTTTATAGTAGAATATATAAAAAAATTCATTGTATTTCATTTTTATACTTTATAAAATACTCGTATAAATAAAAAAAAAACTTAAAAATTACCATAATTGTTCATCAGATGTTTATTCATTTATTCCCAAATGTTTCTATAAAAGGTTGTATAAGTAATAGCATTGGACTTGAAAAAATATAAAGTATCGTGTCAGGCATTTGTCACTAGAATAGGAGTGGCACTAATGTATTTTTTTAATAAGAAATATTTAAACTTGAATTTAATTATAGTTTAAGGCGGTTACTCGATGGGTACAAAAACAAAAAAAAATTAAAAATGTGTCGTGGCATTGGGTTAGCACCAGATTTAACGAGGCACTTGTTTATAATTATTTTTTATTCACTTAAAACTAAATTTTAAAATTAGTTTCAAGCGGTTACTCGGTTGGTACAGTTCATGTCCAAAAAATGTACCTTAGAAAAAACATAGCAATTTTATGCACCATATTTGCCCTGACACTAAATTATTTTTTTAATAGATACAGTGAGAGTATTATTTAAAAATATTTCATCCGGTTACTCGATAGGCCAGGTTTTTGCAGCCAGCTCTTAGACTATTAAGCTTGGCTCGAATAAGGTTTAACGATTCTTCTACTGGTACGTTAAGTTTACTTTTTAAATGGAACGCCCTGTATATTTTTATTTAAAATAAAAGGTCCATTTATTCTCTGTTCAAAAATGTATAGTTTGCTTGTATTTTGTTCAGTCGTTTTGAAAATATTCAAGTTTTTGATTAAACCTTCAATTAATAGTAAAAATCAGCATTGCCTTGGAAGACCTATCAATTTTTTTTAAATAAAAACTTTCACCATATTTCCTGCACTTAAAACTGTTTTTTTTTTTTTTACGTTGAAAACAAAATCGGATCGGTTTCTATTAAGTAACATAATTTCATATTTAATTTTTTGTCTTAGGATGTTTATATTTTCTGGCCTTTTAGGATATATTTTATGTTTTAAGTAACCCCACAAAAATAGATCCAGAGGACTTAATTTGGGGCTATTGGGCGGCCATCTAAGAATGCCATACCTTCCTATCCAAAAACCTGATTTCTCGTTGAGATACTGAGTTACTGGTGCAACATTGAGTGGGGGTGCCCCGTCTTGTTGTCAGATAAGGTTTCTGTATTGCTGATTACTTTTGATGTTGTTTTGGGACTAAAAAATAAGAAAATAATTTATAGTTGAAAAAAAACTAAAAACACGCTTTTATAGCAGACCAAACTAAAAAGTAGAAAATAATTCTTAAGTATAAAGAGTTTGTGTTACGGTGATAGAAAGTCCAGTAAATCAATTATGACCAATTAATTTGGAATAAGATTTAAAAGCAAATTAAGTTAATAATAAAATAATTCATATAGTAAAAAAACGTGACGTGTAATTTACTATATTTTCATACTAACTCAGTTTTTATTTTAATCTGATTCCAAATTAATTGGTCATAGTTGATTTATTGGACTTTCTATTACTGTGACACAAACTATTGATACTTAAAGATGGTTTTCTACTTTTAGGTTCGGTTTGCTATAAAAACGTGTTTTTTTAAGTTTTTTAAACTATATTTATTTTTAAACATAACGAAGCTCACAGATATGGCCCTGCTCTATCCTTGTTAAAAGACCTTGTACTCAAAAAGGGTTATTTTACGATACCGCAGGTCATGGATATTGTAAATAAAATTAAATAATAAATAATATTACAAACTTCAAATAACAAATTTTAAAATCTCTATAATAAATGACTTGCTACCCAAACTACATAACTTTCCACGGAACCAGGTCAGGACATAGTTAGGTTTATAGAAAGTTTTATTAAGAAGTTAAGAAGTTCTCCTGAAAGTTACGTCTTTATTAGCGAAACCATCAATTTCGGAAGTGTATATTGTAAAACATAATTACTGGAAACATGAGAGCTGATTCCAGATTAGCTAAACTAATGGAATGAAACTAAAAAATACATACAATTCACTAAATATTATAGTATATATACATGAATATGAGTAGTATATATATAATCCATTAGATTACTATAAACTAATATAGGAATATAAATATAAATAATACATTATAAAAACAATAATATATATAATATATATATATATATATATATATATATATATATATATATATATATATATAATATATATATATATATATATATATATAAATATATATATATATATTTTTTTTATATATAATATATATATATATAATCGATTTCTTTTTGACATTGGTACAAAAGTAAATTAAAAAAAAAAGGTACGAGAGGCAATACACCCAATTTTTAAATTGGTGCAAGAAGAAACAAATCAAAATCATGAAAGAAGAGGTATTTTATATTTAATATTAATATTACTAATAATACCTAATTTAAAAAATTATGGTTTCTTTGTTATAAATGTTGGTAAAACAATAAATGTTTAAAAATTAGTGTTTTTTTAATGGATACGTGGGAAAAATGTTGTTCCCAACTCTTCCGGAAAGTGTCTTTCCCGCACTCGAGTGCTTGCCCGAGCTTCACTACGCATCGTTCAGGCAACCTTAATCGCATGCAGAAAAGTATCACTTTTCGCACTTGTTAGAAAAACTTCTATTATGCAAGAAGCCCCATGCAGTATACTTTAAAACATATTAAGTTATTCAATAGAAATACATGTTTAATTTGTAAAATGCAAACAAAACTTTCAAAAACCCTTTTCTAAGGCATTCTTTATATCAAAGATTACACTTTAAGCCCAATTATGTAGTACTAGGTAACTCTTATAATAGCGCTAATAAATTGGGGCTTGAAAATGTTTGCTAAATATTAAATGAAAAGTTGCACATTGCGGAAAATAGCAAGTAGCAAGTTTATTGTAGGTGAAACTATTAAATTTTAATGGTATTGCTAGTTTCAATGTTTATATGCTCAAGGGATATAATCGATTGTCTAAATCAGTAAATATATATATATATATATATATATATATATATATATATATATATATATATATATATATATATATATATATATATATATATATATATATATAGCAGACAACTTGTTTTTTCTGTTGTCTTCTGTGACCCTCCCTCTGGACGCTTTTATCTTGCCTTACAGGACTTGTCAATAACCAGCACGAACCTGTTTGTTTACTACTTAAATTACTAAGAACTTAGACCCACGAATAATTATAATTACGTCTGTTTGTCTATGTAACAACCCTCTTGTGTCACGCCCTTTTGAATATTACAATAGCAAATTGCCAGACAGGCTCGGTAGTCAGATACTGGATGGTATAAAATTGCGGGGTGGTTAATCAAAATACTTTAATTTTCTTTAAGCTTATGACAATTCGGAAATGCATATATATACAGGGTGTCCCGTAATTAATTGGACATAGGTTAATGTAGGACACCTGACATGAAAATAAAGCCTTTGAGCTCAATATCGCTTAGCAAAATGTTATTGGTTTTCGTTCCACAGGGTGTTAAAACTAATTTTTTACCAAACATTTATTGAAATATCTCGGAATCTACTGGACAGATTAAAGTGAAATTTGATGTACTCTTATTATTTGGGATGAGGAACACGAATATGATATCTATTTGGCCATTACCACTAGATGGCACCACACACAACAACATTGAGTGATTAAAAAGGTCGTAACTTTTTTGACCTCCCTGTACGCACATTTGCGAGTGATAATAATAAAACAGCATTTAATTTTAGTCAAAAAAGGTATACTTTTTTGATCTCTAAAAAGTAGACCGACCGAAGTCTTTAATTTGGCTATAGTTCGTGTTCTTGTTGTGTTATATTCTTTTAAAAATACCGCGTCACAATGATTTTTCTAATGCTCAGATGCGGGATATGGTATGTGTGTATGCCCAAGAAAATTTTGTAGTCGAAGAGCAGCGCAGCGTTATTTAGATCTGTATCTGGATAGAAAGCAGCCAAATCATCAAACATTTAAAGCATTGTACGATAGATTGGGCGAAACGGGCTCATTTCGTTCAAAAAACGTAAATGCGGGAAGACCAAGGGTAATTGGAGCGGATATGGATGGTTAAATTTTGGTTCGTTTTACCGAAAATCCTGAAACCAGCTCAAGACGTATTAAGGCAGCCACTGGTGTAAGCAAATCTTCGGTGTCCAGAATTATACGCGAAGAAAAACTGTATCCGTATCAATTCACTCCAGTTCAGAATCTTCTGCCTCGAGACTTTCCTGCAAGACTCCAGTTCAGTCAATTTTTCAGAGCGCGCCAATTGAATAATCCATTTTTTTGTAATAACAGTTTATTTACGGATGAAGCCACGATCACAAGGAGAGGTGTTTTTAATTGGGGTAATAATCATATCTTTTCGATGGAAAATCCTCATGCTTTGCAAGAGCACCATTGTAAACATGAGTTTTCAATAAATATTTTGTGTAGTATATTTGGGGATTGTATGTGAACGTATTTTCTTTCGATGGACGCCCGTACCTATTACCATAAATATATGATTTTTTTGTGCGTCTACAGTGAAAACTACATATATTTTTATCTTTGCTAAAATACATTTTTCTCTTCATTAATGCACTTAAATTAAATTTAAATTTCCCATTTTCAACGCCTCGAATAGTGGCACGTGACTGAAAGGAAGTGTTCTACATTCCGCTTTGTTCCCCGCATAAGTACAGGTTTAAATCTTAGAAGTGTTACTCTAACCAGACATCGCTACATACCCATTTATATCTATTTAATTCGTTTAGTAATGTCAATGTATTTTTAATACGTTAAAAAATTATTTTGTTAGGCTATGCATCTATGTATTTAAAATAAATAAAGAAATAATAAATATTATAATAATGAAAAATATATTTTAAACCATAAAATTTTGTTTTTTTATCGAATTACGAATCTTGTTTAAAAACATATTTAAATAGACGGGTAAAAGAAATATGGACTCAGTTTCGGCCTACTGCCCAAAATTATTATTGACTTATATCACGATCGGACGCGGTGGAAGGGTGTTGTGCCCTCACTTTTAAACCTATATCATCAAAACTATGGAGCCTTCCCGAGGGAGTTGAAGTTGGATATATAAATAGATTTTAGTACATGAGTATATGAAAAATTTTAAAAACTGCACAATTTAATTCGGAACGCCTTGAAAGAGAACCGTATTACCGTATTTTGGATAGGAACTTAGCCCTTATTTTACATAAATGTTTCTGGTAAGATATTATAAAACATCATTACTTAAAAAAAAATTAAAAACATTTTAAGTTATACTTTCTTTCATTATTTAGGAACTTTTGACAAACATTTTTATAAAATTATTTCTTTTTTTCACAATTTAGAATTTATGATACTTTTTTTTTATAATACAGAGTTTTCTATAATAGACTACCCATTTTAATTACTCAGTAAAATTGTTAAAACTTAATAAAACTATTATTTTATTACCCCTAATTAAAATTTACTCTTTGGGACTTACTATAGCATACGACTTATCCTAACTTTTAAAAATTACGTCTTTTATGTAGGTGCTATCATTTTCAATGCACTTTTTAAGATTTGACAAGAAATGATTCATGATACGATGAAGGAAAATCTGATCTATTTGCCGGACCTTTTCAGGAATTAGGACGTTAAGATCTTGAATGTTTTCTGGACGAATTGCCAAAACCTTTGACTTTAAATAGCCCCACAGAAAAAAGTCTGGTGCAGTTAAGTCTGGGGATTTTAAAAACTAATTTAAATTCCCAAATACACACACCGCAATGGTCTAAGGATATTCCTATTTTAGGGATATAAATCAAATAATTTAAAAATATACGGCCAAAAAAAGATAATTTATGGAAATTTATCATATTCTGTACAAAATGTAATATTTTAATTAAATGTAGATACCAGAAAAGAAAAACTACAGTGGCGTACAACCATTTTTTTTATTACAACTAAATATCAAACAAAATTAAAAGTCATATTCTAAACATATACCAATTTTTTTATAATGATGAATTTTTTTAATAACGATTATGACCTCCTCTGGAGTTTATCACTGCGCGACACCTTCTTGGCATATTCAGAATTAAATTGTCCATATCTTCCTGAGCTATGGCAAACCAAGCAGCATTTAACGCAGCAAACAGTTGTTCTTGGTTCTGGAATTGAGGGTTTTCACGAAAAACCGTTCTTTGTAGCATATCCCATGCATGCTCGATTGGATTTAGGTCAGGTGATTGAGCAGGCCATGGCAAAACGGTGATTTGGTTGTCTTGTAAAAATTGTGCAGCATGTCTAGCGACATGAGGACGAGCGTTGTCGTGCATCAATAATTCAATATAAAGTCTGGTACAACAAGTCTTGCATGGGGTAAGACAAATGGTTGAAGAATCTCTTCCACATATCGATGAGCGTTTAAAAAATGTTCAACCAAAACGAGATCGGTTCTTCCGCCCACACCATTACTGTGCCACCTCTATAACTGTGGACTTCTTGCACATTTTCCAAGACTCTTTGTAGTCCAGGTTCTCTCCATATCCTCAGTCTTCTTGAATCCGGATGCAACCCAAACCGAGATTCATCTGTAAAAAGAACTGGGGCCCATTGATTATTAGTCAAATTCTCGTGTTCTGTTGCCCAAGCTAAACGAGCAGCGCGATTTCCTCTAGAAAGTGGCTGGCATCTCAATGGTCGTCTATTACGTAGTCCACCTTCATGCAATCTGTTCCGAACTGTAGATTTTAAAATTACGATATTAGGCGTTTCGCGTACCCGATTCATTATTTCTGGAACAGTTACTGGGGTTTCTTCTAGCCATTTGCACAATAAAACGATCTTGAGCAGGCCGAGTCAGCCGTGATGGACCTGGATGTCTTTCAGAAACATCACCTGTTTCTTAAAAACGTGCCCATAATCTTGAGATGACGCTCTGTGATGTGTGGAGAGTTTCAGCAACACGAGCTTGCCTAGTACCAGCTTCTAACATTCCAACAGCTCGCAACATTTCATCCCGGTTAAGATGGCGTCTTTGCATGATAAATAAGTAACAGACGGAGTCTATACTCTACTTTGGATTACAATCTACTGACCAATATTTTCAAATTTTAAAACTGATATGTCCACCTACTTTCATTTAAAAACAAGTTTTTGCAGAAGTCCCATTTTTGAACCGTAAAATAAAGTAGTCCATTTTTTATACAAAAAAAAAAAAACATTAAAATGCCCATCTCTTATCAATTTTCTTAACATATTTTACCAACCCAAAACATTTAAACACGATAAAAACTCTTTTACACTCATTGAAATAAATATATCCCTAGACCATTGCGGTGTGTGTAGTAAAATGAGTCGGTCATTAAATACTTCTCGCAGAACTCTTTTAGAGTTTTAGAGGTATGTACTGTCGCTTCATCTTCTTCTATTAGGTTACTCTTTATGTTTTCACGCAAAAAAGCTCGTTGTTAAAGTGAATAATCCATGAGAATTAAAACTAAACATTAAATTGTGTGTCCAAACCTAATGATGCTTTATTAGAAAAATGACCTTTTACGAAAATCAATATTTTCTACTTTTGTGACGATTAAAAATATGTTGATTCAAATCCCAAAAGCCCTAGAAGATAATAATATAAAAAAACGTACTGACTTATCTCACATAGAATTTATTTTAATATCAAACTAGTTAGTTTATTATGGGAAACCCTGTATAATAAAACTGTACAAGTTCGGTACTAGTAGAATCGATCACGTTTCTTCGAAGAGCTCATTTTACTTAAATTTGCAGACTTTGCAAAATTTGTACGGGCATTTAAGACGCGATGGTGATTTGTTTTTGGTAAATAAAAAATATCCAGGAGTTTGGATAATATCTGCTTCTTTCTTGCCGATCTTTTTGTATGATCCAGCGTTACAACAATTTTAGGTACGGTGGCGGGCGAAAAAATCCGGACACTTAGGTTACCACTTTTTTTCATTGAAATTGCGTAAAGGCCTTAGGCAATTAAACTGGTTAAAGAGTACAAACTCTTTCACAAAAATTGACCGTTTAATAAGTATATTATATATTCCGTTTTTAGATCTAATAAAACAACAAAAAGACATAAAAATATTTAGGATATTAGTGAACTAATATTTTATTCCAGCGCCGTTTTTGTTGATAATTAGCTCTAAACGCTTGGGCATGGATGCTATCAGTCTTTGGATATGATGTGCATTTAAGTTGTACCATATTTTCTTAATTTTGTTCCATAGGTTATTTGCATTTTGTAGACCAAAATCACTGGCCTTATACATCGTTTTAACAATGTGACCACAAAAATTTTTTATGGGATTGACATTTGGACACCTTGAGGGTCAATGTAGTCAATTTAAATTATTTTCTGGCATCCCGTCAGCAACTCTTCTTGCCATGGAACGGAGCATTTGTCTTGTTAATAAATAAAGTTTTGCTAATAAAAGATATTTTTAATCAGGTTAGCATAACATTTTATAATATATTAATATAAACTTTTCCTGTAAATCCTGTATTTTAACTGTTTAGGTATACTTCTTTTTAAATCTTCGTGTTTCGAGCTCTGTGCACTCTAACTCGCCCATTATAACAAGAATAAAAGGTCTTCTCATCCATAAACGACATTTCTTCAAAACTTCAACCCTTCCTGTAAATACTGCAAAGCAAATCCCTCTATATATATTTTCTTAACGCGGCGTCTTGCTACCCAAACAGATCGAGAAAATTTTGTTTGTCTATGTGCTTCCCCGGTTGTTGGAATAGATGGTTTTCCAAATAAGTGACCAGTCTATTATCTTGTTCCTCGTTTGATACTCTTTTGCTGCCACTTCCCCACAATCTTTTTAAGGAGCCGCTATTTTGCTACTTTTGCTCTAAATTTAAACGGTACTTTTGGGTACGTTAATTTTCTTGGATATTAGACTTATGGCGCGACCACTTTTCAAATAACATACACATACCCAGTCCTGCTCTCTGTAGTTCGTTCCGTCTATCCATTTTAATAAAAATGATTCTGTTTTAAATATATTATTATATTATATTAATCATAAAATAATATGTCATCCGTTGACATTTTTTTTTGTCATTTCGACAATTTTCAGGTAAAGTTAACGTAATATAGGTTAGGCAAGCTAAGCCTGAAATACAGAATAAAAAATCGTATGTCCGGAATTTTTCGCCCGCAACTGTACACTACAATTTTAATTTTAATCTAATAAACTTTAATTGTAATTACCCATTTTCAGCGCCTCGAATAGTGGCGTATAACTGAAAGAAAGTGTTCTACATTCCGCTTTGTTCCCCGCATAAGTACAGGTTTAAATCTTGGAAGTGTTACTTTAGCCAGACATCGCTGCACAGTCATTTATATCAATTTAATTCGTTTAGTAATGCCGCATGCCACCTTCGCTTTTCAGGATAAGTCGCTGTGTTTCTGACACGATGAAAGATTTTATTTTCTTATATTGTGTATAATATACAAGTTAGTTAGAAATTCGGACACTTAAGAAATATAATGGGTATTTACATAACAAGGGAGGAAAGTGTCTCTTTTTTACCGCGGATAATTTGATGTGCGACGCGAAGCGAAGGGCATTAAAATCCAAGGGAGGAAATGCATTTTACTCTGGAGGAATGTATACAGTAAAGCGCACCGTACTGCGAACATAGGAGGCTCCTGGATGATTTTGGATGTACCCAATTCTAAAATACCAATAATAATTTTGTGGCTTGCATTTTAATTTCTGTCTCGTTTCCTCACGTGGCTCATTTTTGGTTGGGACTGGTGGTGAGTACGGTGATAAATTCGAAAGAGTTATCTACCCAGTTTAGTTGTGTACTACGTTTTTATTTTCAGTAAGAATATGCAGTGTTTATAGGCAAGTAACAGGAGCTAGCGGATTTCTTATCAGCCTTAAATTTTAAATTAGTTGCTTACGAGACCGCAACGTTTGCTACGGTTTTAAGAACCAAACAGTTTTTCCTAATAAAATAAAAGAATTTTCTCAAAAAAAATAATGGAACGTAGAAGATATTTTTAAAAAAAATAAATTAATGTGCATTCATAAAATAAAAAAAGAAAAAATCTTTCAAATTATCGAAGATGCTCAAATAAACCACCTTCCTGAGCCAAACAATAACCAAGATTGTCATAAAAATGCCTTCTGACATTTGCTAGAATGTTATGGGTAATAATCGTAAAAGAATTCCCAACTTCTAATTGCAATTCTTGTAGATTGTAGATTATTAGCCCTATTCTCCTGGAAACCATAAATTTGTGATTTTACGTGACCCCAGAGAAAAAAATCGTTGGGTAAGACCATGAAGAACAATGTTTCTTATAAAATTTTCATTGTTATTTTCCATTACAGTTTCACAAAATTGCATTCGTCTAAAATGATCATCAGGGAAAATTTCATGGGTTTTTCTTAGTTTGTAGGATCGGTATCCATTTTTTACGCACTCTTTCCACTGATCCTTTGCTCAAATTAACCTGTTGTACAATTGTATTGATGACATTGTAGGATTTTCACTAACACTTGCCACTACTATAATTTCCTTCATTTCCCTTTCGTTGTTTCCTTCTGGTGCACTATCATGTTTATGTTTTCTTGGAGTTAAACAACCAAATGTTAAAAAGTTTTTAATGACTCGGTGAATAGTGAAAATTTTGGGGTTAGCCTGGTTGGAAATAAATTAATACATAATTCCCTAACTCCCCTATCAGGATTTCCACGGTGATACCATTTAATAATTTTAATTTTTTCTTCCAGTTCGTAAACATCCATTATTAATAATTATTATTTTATTTAAAAAAAAATTTTTTGGTCGCGAATAATCGACACCGTACAACCACAGTACAACTATAGCTGTCGAGCGTTCGATAGTAAAGAATTATTTCAGGAATAAACGTATTGAGTTGATCGCTTTGCCGGCCGACGCGCGTCTTATAAATTTGTTTGCCGAAAATTACTGACCGATAAGCAATGCGTCCGGCGTTTTTAGGTACATCCAAAATCGTCCAGGATCGTCCTATGTTCGTAGTGCTCTGCGCTTTACTGTATAATCTTTTCTACTACTTTTTATTTAAATTTTCAAAAATTATCATTGAATTTTGTGTTCTATTATTAAATTGGGGTTTTGATTGTTACGATACCCTGTATTAAAAAACTTGTCAAAGTATAATGCAAGATTTAAAATCACTTAAGACATAAGACATACATTAATTGGCATGCTCGGCTGAAACAGGGAGGTAAAAATGTAACCTTCTTAGGGAATCACCATTTTCCAAACAATGTATAAGGCCAATGATTTTCGTCCTAAATACAAATAACTTATGGAACAAATTAAGAAATATGGAACTCTAATGCACATCTTATCCAAAGATGATAGCATCCATGCCCAAGCGTTTAGAGCTAATTATCAACAAAAACGGCGCTGGAATAAAAAATTAGATCACTAATATATTTAATATTTTTATTTCTTTCTGTTGTTTTAATAGATTTGAAAACGAAATATGTAATATACTGATTAAACGTTAATTTTGTGGAAGATTTCTTTTTTTTTAAGTTTAAGTATTAATATACTTTTTTTTTACCAGTTTTTAATTGCCAAAGGGCCCTTTAAAGGTAAAAACCCGTTTACGCAATTTCGAAAATATGACAGAAAATATTAACCTAAGTGTCCGGATTTTTTCGCCCGCAACTGTACCTAAAATTGTTGTAATTTTAATAGGGGATCAAGGAATCATTTTCACGCTGAATCATACGGAGAGACCGGAAAGGAAGAAGCAGTTGATATGCAAAATCCTTAATGTTTTTTTATCTACCAAAAACAAATCACTTTAGCGTTTTAATTGCCCGTACCCATTTTATAGTCTGCAAGTTTAATAATAAAGCTCTTTGAAGAAATGTGATCGATTCTAAAGTACCGAACTTGTACAGCTTTTTTTTTTGGCTTGATTATAGTACATTTACTAAAACTGTCTTTAAAGTAACTTCTTAATACTTTAGTGATTTTATTGAAAATAAGTATCATAACTTTTAAAATTGTGAAAGAAAGAAATAATTTTATTAACATGTTTGTCAAAACATCTTAAATTATAAGAGAAAGTCTAACTTTAATAAAAGTGTTTTTTTAATTTTTTTATGTAATGATGTTTTATAAAATCTTACCAAAAACATTTATATAAAATTTGGGCCAAGTTTCTATCCAAAATACGATAATGGCCCTCTTTCAAGGCGTTCGAGTAAAATTGTGCAGTTTTTAGAATTTTTCTATGCTTGGGGAGTATAAAATCGATTTATATCCAACTTCCAACACCCTATAAAAGCGCCCCATAATTTTAAGGTCAATTAGTCAATAGTAAAAAGGGGCGATTTTCAAAATCGAATATCTCAGGGTTCACTTGACACACATTTGTGAACTTTTTTACAAATAATTAGAATATTTATGTGAATTTACATACCAAATTTCAAACGTTTATGCGAAACAAAACCGAAGTTATAATAGGGGAAAAATAGGTATTTTGGGCAGTAGGCCGAAATTGAGTCTATATTTTTTCACCCGTCAATTTTAATATGTTTTTAAATAAGGTTTGTTATTCGATAAAAAAAAACACTATTTTATGGTTTAAAATATATTTTTATTATTAAAAATTTTATTAAATTTTTTTATTTTTTCATAAATACATGATAATAAAATAAATTTTTTTTAAAGTATCAAATACATTGACATTACTAAACAAATTAAAAAAGGATAAAAAATGACTGTGTAGCGATGTCTGGTTAGAGTAACACTTTCAAGATTTAAACCTCTGAGCTTATGGGGGAACAAAGCGTAATGTAGAACACTTCCTTTCAGTCACGTGCCACTTTCGAGGCGTTGAAAATGGGAAATTTCAATTTAATTTAAGTGCATTAATAAAGTAAAAAATGTACTTTAGCAAATACAAATATATTTAGTTTTTACTATAGACGCACAAAACAATGATACTTTTTTAAAAGCCCACTCGAGCAGGCGTCCATCGAGAGAAAATACGTTGACACGCTGCTATAAAAAAACTGTTCCAAAGCTATAACAATGGTACACTAATTAGATTATTTCTGTGGGAAGTATGCCAAAGTCATTGTAATGAAAAATTTAAAATTTTTTTGTTGTATAATAATAACTTTTTTTATTATGTAATTTTAGAAATAATGAAAGATTTGGAACCACTTAAGACATTGACATGACTTTAATTTAAATTGGCATGCTCGGCTGGAACAGAAAGGGAAAAAATTTTACCTCCAAAGGAGGTAAAGTGTTTTTTCTCCCCTAACTCGGGAGTTAAAAAGTTTTTCAAAATTTTTTGAAAAAAAAGGTTATTAACAATAAATTTTTTTTATTTTGTGTATTTAGCGCGAATTCTGCGGGCCAGTGTAGCGAGAGTTCTATTTGGCTTATCAAAATTCAATATGGCTTTAAAAAAAGAAAATTAAGCGTATAACTAAAAAAATTTTTTGCATTGAAATTACAGTGCATATGAAAGCTCTACGTTATGGTCATTGTATTCGATGTTAAGAACAGAAATTTGCTAAAAATAACATTGTAAAAAAGAATTTTACTGGATGGTCACGTTTCTGAAGCGGCAGTAAAAAAAATAGGGGAAACAAAATTTTATGTTTTTCACAGAACATTTTTTTAAAATTTTAACGGACCGATAACAAGTCATTTTTAAGGATAAAATTATCCATCTACTCCTTCACTTTTCTTTTTAAAATATTTTGGTAGCTTCAGATTTTTGTTTTTTTTCAGGTTGCAATGATTATTGATTAGCTGGTGCTTCCGAAAGTCTGAGTTAACAGTTCTAAGCTTAAAAATCTAGTGGATGAAGAAAAATATATATGTTTTATCCTGTCAATAGTAAAAAATACAGCCATGTTTTCCTATCTTCATCAGAAAAAAGTTGTGAAAAAAAAAATTTAAAAAAATCCGAAAATTTTTTTAAAATTCATATTTTGTATGTACTTTGCAATAAAATTTTTTTTTTTAAACTTTATAATACCATCTTATTCTCTAAAAAAAAAAAACTCTTTTTATATTCTTGCCAAAAAAGAAAAGGCTTTGGGATAAGTTAAATTTTTTAAAAAAATTAAATCTAAAAAATTCTTAAAATTGCAAGCCTAAATTTAATATCCCCTTTTTAAATTTTTTTAATATTTAGACCCACCAGAATCATAATCAGTCATAAATTAAAGAATTGCTCTTACCAATTTGATTTTTATTAACAGAGATAGCTTATATGTTATTTATTACTAAATAAAGTTTTTCTAATAAAAGATTTCGTTTTCAGTGATGACATATGAACCCCGAGACACTCACTTTAACTAAAAGATAGTAAACAAAATACAAGTAACGCAGCGTGCTTTGGAGGTTTAATGTTGGGCGTCAATCTTATGATCGAATCCCAAACAATGAAGTGGGGGGAAGGTCGGTGTTGGAAAAATAAGAAGAATCACTAATGAAATGGAACTAGGCTGACAGATAATCGTGGACCAAAAAGAATCTTTGAATGGAGACCAAAAAGAGACCTACCAAGTAGGGGACGTCCACCAAAAGATGGACCCATGATATAAAACCATCACACCGAACTGGATGCAGTTAGAAAATGTATTGTGCAGGGTGATAAAAACTAATGATTAACGCATTGATTATTGCAAAAAACATGTTTTGAAAAATTTTTGGTACCAATAATTTTTTTTAACCAATTTCATAAGAAAGCTTTTGAAAAATTTTTAAGTTTAAAATAAAAGCAATTTATAAATTGTTTCCTTATAAAATTTAAAAAAGAAAAATAAGTGGTATATTAGTACTGTCATGTAAAAAAAAAAAAATAATAATTGACAATATACAGGAAGTATCTAAGATTTTTCAAACATTTTAATTTATTAATCATAGCCTTCAAGGGCCATGGAACATGGCGTTAGCTTACGAGATCAAATCTGTAAAAAGTAAGAAAGAAGGAAGGTAGTGGACTTGATAAACGAATCGCTAAATTTAAAATGGCAATGGGTCGGTCATGTTGCCAGACAGGGGGACAGATGGGTATCAAGGCTTGTACACTGGAGACCACGACAGACAAAGAAAAGTGTCGGCAGGTCACAAAGGAGATGGTCGGATGACGTTAAAAAGAATAGCCGAAGGAAGATAGTACCATACAGTGAACGACAGAACAGCATGGAAACAAATGAAAGAGGCCTTTTTTTCAGGAGTGGACAGATAATGGCTGACAAAAAAGGAGAAGAAGAAGAGTCATAGCCTGGAACATCAAGAAAAAAACGAAATAACCCATATTCGTTTCACGTATCTATAACCCCTATAAAAAAAATTTTAAAAAAAATGCCCTCAAAAAGCAATTTTTCAGACTAAAACTAGATTTTAAAATTTTTTTGAAAGTTCTTAACCCCAAATTTCCCCAAAAAGGGTTTTGGATTTAAATATCATTTTTTAAAACATTCTTTTTTGGATAAAATTTTTAATTATTTTTTTTTTTTCGGGGAAAGGGCATGTTTTTTTTTTTTAAAAATTAAGTATCTTTAGTCTAGACATTTTTAGGTTTTTCGGGTGCTGAGCGCTTTAAGGGGTTTAGTTAAAATTTTCCCCAATTTTGGAAACCAAAGCAAATATTTTTCAAAAATTTTTTTGTGCCATATAGTTTTTTGTTTTAAAAGTTTTTTAGCATTTCAATAATTTTAGGTCTTGGCAAAGAAAGAATTACTAATGAATGCATGTCGGGCAAAAACTAACTGTTTTGTAACAAATGTCATTTTTTGAACATTCGCGAATACAAATGCGAATATCTGCTACTCATATTCGCGAATGAGAATGCAAATAATCAGCTTTTGTTTAAATTTGGCACCAAAAACTGATAAAAATTTCATAATTTTTTTTTTGTTTGTTTACATTGCATTATTTATTTTTTGTCCTATAAGTCCTAATGAAAATTTAATTTTTAAGCTTCATTGCTTAAAGTAAAGTAAATACCTAAATAATACAAAATGATAAAGTAAATACTGATAATGTGGTTACGAGGTTAAGTTACTTTTTATTGTAATAAAAAAAAGAAATATTTGAATTTTGATTTTATTAACCTACTTTTAAATTCAAGTTGCTTTTTTTTTGGATATTTATATTCGCAAAACATTCGCAGAAATGCGAAAGCGAATATGCAAAAATATGCGAATATTCGCAAATGCGAATGCGAATATTCGTTACATCACTAATATGTATACTAGTAAATATCAGTTTTAATTATTACTTTTAGGTTGTTCAACACATCACCGTTTTACTAAGCATAACTTCTTATTTAAAAATGTATTACTCAAATAATGCACTATTAAATTAGCATAATAAGTTTAAATTAAGACTATAAATTGCTATTTTAGATAATTAATATATTTACTTTAAAATAACTTTGGGTTTTTAAATATTAAAGACTCGTTTACACCAAAGTTGACAACTTAAAGTTGACAAAAGATTGCTTGTAGAAAACTAAAAGTTGTCAACTAAAAGTTGCTCTTTTCAAATTAGAGCAACAAGTGGAAGATTTTTTGTGGAAAACTAAAAGTTGCTCTTCACAAATTTAGAAAAACAATGGAAAACTTGTTGCCCAGAATTGGCGCAAAAGCTTAAGGCAGTATATTGTTAAATTTTAATTTTGGGTAAAATTTTTTATATTCTCCAAAAATTCATTAAGGGTTATTCGATACAAAATATAATGTAGAAAGTTTAAGAAAAAGACCAAAAGGGGGCTACGAAAATTTCAAAAGTTATAAACAAAAAAAAATAAAGTAGGGGTTTGTTTTTTTTTTAAATAACTAACACTAAAATGTGAAAAAAGATCAAAAAGAGGAGGAAATTTTCTAAAAAAAAACTTTCCTTCCTGAACTGTATCTATAATATTTATAATTTTCACAGAGCCCTGAAAATAGCCCTAAAAGCGGGAACTCTGGCTTTAAATTTTAAATATCTTTGATAGTTTTCTAGATATTAAAAAAAACGAACACCTACTTTTTTAAATGTTTATAACTTTTGCAATTTTCATTAAAAACTTTCTACATAATATTCCGAATCGAATGACACCTTTATCGTAATTTTTGAAGAATATACGAAAATTGTATCCAAAAAGGTACATGTTGACCGGACTAGTAGTTCTCCAGTTCTCCACTTAGTCCAGTAAATAAAGGGCAAAGCTGTGAATAAATCTGTATTGTTTTCTCTTGTCGCGCAATTCATGGGTCTTCGGAGATGCTTTCAAGCGAAAAAAATTTATCAACATTAACAAAATGGCCCCCTTAAGGGCCCCAAAAAAGAGTTTCCCCTAATTCTGCCAAAAAAAGCGAATTGGAGAATTTTTTTTTAAAAAAAATAAAGATTGCCTTGTAGTCTAAAAATGGTTTTTATGATTTTTCGAAAAATCGATAGTTTTTGAGATAACGGGACCCAAAAGTAGCCGCATTTCAGCTGCCTCCTCCCTAGAATGCCGCTATCTCAATAGACTTACTGATGCGGGTGAACGAATGGGAAAACCTGTACCTATTTGCATATGAGTTTGGGTCCATTCTGATTTTTCTAGAATATTAAAAAACGCAGCAAATGTTTTTTTTTACAATATTTTGTGGGTATCTAAATACTTTATTCATGTTTTTCAAAAAAATTGTTTGTTATTAACATTTCTTTTTTACAATGAGACCATAGCAAGTGTTCAATGATCCCAGAAACTTTACTTCACTATCTTTCTTGCGTTTTGTTAAAAAATTGTATGACCAACTGCATTTTTTAGCCGTTTCCGGCACATCTATCCAGTGTAGAATGTTATGAATTTGTCGACGGCCGTTTTTGCGAAAAATATTGGTGTTGCGAAAAAATGGAAAAATCATTTTTGTAGATTTCGAGGGGTCCCCCTTTTTGTCTAAATAAAAATTCTCTAATTTATATTTTGGCAGATATTCGCGGAAAACTCATTTTTGGGACTTTGGAGGGCCTTTTTCAGCGGGTTCCCAGGTCGGAATCGTAAAAAACTTTTTCTCGCTCGAAATCATCCGTGAAGATCTAATAATTGCGCTACAAATGAAAACTGTAGAGATTTATTTACAGCTTTGGGTACTTTCAGGTCTTCAGTTACTGGACTAACTAGTTTTCTACAAGTTGCTTGCGCAAAGCGCGCAGCAACAAATCTTTCACTTTTAGTTGTCATCTTTCTTTGATCCTTGCCGACACTCCGCGGAAAACAAAATTTTAGTAGAAGATTGGTCTCCCCACAAGTGGAAGACAGAAAAAGTTGCTGTATTTTGTAGAAAAAGCAACAAAATGTCACAAATTGTGGAAAACTTAGAGGAAGACTTTGGTGTAAACGCAGAAAACCCTGGTTTTGTATTTTT